>JAHLSL010000056.1:9991885-10188522 GCA_025920805.1 Petroica traversi
CACTGTCAATCACACACACCAGCTATAGACTTTACACATCAGCAGATCTAACAAGGGGGCCCAATAATGAGGTTGGGGTGGGCTAACCCCTGCTTTACAGAATCCTCCTATCAGGAGACCTTGGGTTCCTGAGATTGTAGGAATGTTTGGTCTCCTGGCTCTGTCGCTCTGGGGTGTTCAGTCTCAGGCCTGCAGAACACTTACAAAATACTAAGTACTAAACTAAGTAAAAGGTTGCAAGTATGTATACTGATACTTGTGGATACACAGAACTGTGTAAAAGGAATATAAAAGACAAAAATAATTCCGGCATCATTAGATTTGATTTGAATGTCACCCGTGCATTCACCTGCAGTGATTTCAGGCACCTGGGACTGAGCTGGTCTCTATGGTCTCCCAGAATAATTATTATCTCCTTTGAGACCCCTTACAGATAGTTTTTTCTAAGTTGATTCAGTACATATGTATTTCAATTTTATTTGCATATTGATTACCTCAGAGAGGCTCTCAGAAGCAGCAGAAAAGGCTTTTAAGAAGTTTTATTATTCGCCCTGAGAAGGTTCCTATTTGGTCTGACAGGAAAACAAAACCTGAAGTTGTGTTTTACTCAGGAAATCCTTTCAGGGAGCTTACAACTGAGATCACACAGCAGCGTTCAGCTTTCCCAGTGTGGAAAGAAAAAGGAGATGCTGTAAAGCTGATGTGTGTAAACAACAGTATGGGAACAGCTCAGTACAGGGATTCCCTGGACAGTAGCCTGGGATCACCTTTGGACCTCAGAAAAGTTATCATCAAGATTTAATGCAACAGAAAGGCCAAAAGCACCCCCTGACAGTGCTCAGGCCGGGAACTCATTAGGTAATGACATGGAAAAGTCTAAATTTTTAGGGACACCTTGCAGGTAAGATCAGAGTCACTGCATAAGTTTCTCTGTCACCTGTCCTTGCCTCACTGCCAAAAGTTATGCCTCGCCTTGGGGTAAGGGCTCCTCCATGAAACCTCTCCTGCAGCCTCTTCTTCCCAGTGTTTCCCACCATGGCTCCCTGGCAGAGGTGGCCTCACAGGAGCTGCCTGATCTCCTGTGTGGGATGAGGTCACCTGGCACTGCTGCATGGCATGAAGTTCACTTTTTGGCTCTATCTCTCTTTCTAGGACCCAGAGCCCATCTACCCCAGACAGGGAACATCCTGATCCAGGTTTTTAGGAAGGAGACGTTCATCAGTTTCTAACATGGTTTGCAACCTGGCTTTGGAAACCACCACCATGGCTGATAACCAAGGTCCCTTGTTAGTATGAGGAGGACAACTAGTTTCTTACTAAAATATATTTTCAACAAAATTAACTTAAGAGGAAATACTACCATGTTTTGAAATATTTTGCAAGAGGAAGCACCCTGCCATTTGGCAGGGATGGAGACAGAGATTTTATGGGGTTGGATGCAAAGCTCAGGGCATTGAGAAGAGCTTCTCATAGCTGGCTCTCCCCCATGCCCTCACAGGAGGAAGAGCAGATGTGACACCTTATTTAAACTACAAGTATTTATTCAGCATCTCACACAACTCCAGTAAAACCAAGCCCAGTTTGGAGAGAAAAAAGCACCTTAAAGCTTAAAGGCCTCCACAAGAATTCACTGTTTCCTGAGCATGAGGATGTGGATGATATGTGTCCATCCATCTGAGCATCCTTTTATCCCAGGCACTCTCAGTGCTGGCAGAGAGAGAGATATTTTGATTTCACACAGCAGCCTTGCAGATCATACCTGCAAAGGGGGAAAAAGGAGCAGAGATGATGGATTCCTCTTCTGTTTGTACCAGCTATGCCTTTGCTCTCCCCACAAAACCCTCCACTGAAATATCATATAAATACATAGGTAACCCCATAGATGCACCAGCTTAGCTACTCTGCCCTGCCTCAAGTATTGCACAAAATAGATTTAAGATTCCTAGAGGCTGAATTTCAAAATCTACCTCAAAATGACAGGGACCAGGTAAATCCCAGCCTGCAGTTAGGATGTGGCCATCCTGCTGCATGCCTAAAAGTGTTCAGCTTGTCCTATTGCTTTAGGTGACTCAGTGAAGCCTAAATGAGGAAAAAAAACCAAACAAAAATCAGCTCAGAAAAATTTTTACTCATCCATTTGGACTTTCTATGGACCACTATAAATTTGAGGAGCATATTGAACTGTGGACCTATTAGCATTAGTATTAAAGCAACACACTGAAGAAGCTTCTCTGTGTGTATGCAGCTCATTTACCAAACTCAACAACCACCGCCTTGGCCTATTTCCTTAGAGGAGTAAACAGGAGTTAGAGGTAGGCAGTATTTTAAAAAGTAATGAACACATTCGATTAAGGACTTTGGCTCCAGCTTTGCACTGTGCAGTAAAGCTCGAGGCTGAAGAGCTCAAATCTGTGTTTTGAAAAGCATTAAAAAAAAAAAAAAAAGCAAGTGTATTCACCCTGAGCACAGATACACTTGGCTCTTAAATAAATATGTTTCAGTAGGTGCCTTGAGGCTGGAAGCATTCGTATGACCATTGCCTGGCCCTGCTGTGGGCCAAGAAACCTTCCTGCTGAGGACACCAGCAATGCTGTATTATTTAACTGATATAGATAATCAATTAATAAATGGCAATTTTTGCCTAGTAAAGAGCAAAGTAAGGAGCGCACAGCACAATCCCAGGCTGGGCTAGCTTAGTAGAAAGCTTAACCAAGAAACTGTAAATGGGAAAACATGGATAAAAGTGCAGATTGCTAATTTGGAAACAGAAATAATGCCTCCTTTTTTGGGCCAGACTCAAAGTACTGATGTAAAATGAGATGTTTGGGGTTCCATGAATAGACTAGAGAACAAAAAACCAACCCAAATATCTGGACTTGTGGCATGACTTTGCTCCTCCCCTTTACAGAAGAAAATTCCAAATACATGCAGATACGGTTGGTTAAACAGAAATAATTTTCCTCATCAAATCGCTTCAACTTTCCTCAGCTTTGCACTGGAGACACTGAGAAAACCAATACCAGCACCATCAGCATTTTGTCCTTCACTGAGCAGGTGTTTCACAGGTGGTTTGGGTCCTGCATGGGTCTTGCAGAAAGCCCATGGGAGGGCAGTGGGAGGTGGGTGTGCTAGCTGAGCTGCTGGGCACAGCTGGGGCTGCTGAGGGTGGGGATGATGCTCTCCTGCCCTGCAAGGGCTCTGAGCATCCCAGAAAAGGCAAATGCTGCACAAGCAATGGAAGGCAAACTGAAAGGAAATCAAAGTGGAAATAATACAGCCAGTGAAGTCTCCTACCATTCCTACCATTTCTTGGAAATCAAGTCAGAGATGAAGTTGCTGCAGAAAAGAAACATTCTTCTTTCTGACCCACCCTCAGATGGGTACAAGCTGCTTATTAGCAGCAGACCCCCACCTTCCAATAAGAATGCCCTTCTCTTGCGACTCCTTCCAGCCCACTCCCTCCCTTGGTCTGGCAAACCCCACATTCCTGTGCTTGGCTAGACCCTGGATCCATCTTTCTGGCTCAGAAGGTGCAGAGTGTGTGGGTTCAGGGAGCAAAGAGGTGCAATCACAGTTCAGGTAAGGTACTGACGGATGTGGTGTGACACAAAGACTACCATTCCATAGACATTTCCATCCACAGATTCCCAAAAAGGCCAAGTTTTTCCAGCCTTCTCACCAGCCCTCCAAGCTGTGAGGCTTCAGTCCTCTCTTGTCATCTTCATTTTGGACCAGCAATGGGATCCCTTGAGTGCTACAAGGAAGCAGACAACCTTTTCCCACAAGGATTATGCTGAAATGAGGGGTCAGGACTCAGGCCATCAGAAGAAATCTGAGATTTCCCGAAGTAAAAGCTGATATTTCCCTCAGCTACATGCTGCTCAGTGCTACCCAGGGACTGCAGTCTCAGTTACAGTTCATGACTTTCATTATTTCAGTCTTTGGCTAGAATTTAATGTTGTTCAAATAAAGCTCAGGCCGTACAGCCTCTGCAACACTCTCCTCTACCCTCTGCTGGGTCTTACTGACCTAAGCAAATAGGAAGGGAAGGAGGCATTTCTGGAATTATACTAAATAGAGATTACAGAGTTAACTTGACTCCTCCGTTCAGTGAAACCAAATTGGATTTGCCAAGCTAGCAGCCCCTCTCCTGCCTTCCCTGGCTGGTATCAATCTAATTAAATACTCTTTCTCCCACGCAGCTTCTTTCTCCTCAGTTCAACTTACTGGAAAAGCAGAAAAAAACCAGATTTTGAAGTATTGGATTTGGGATCAGCTGGCAGAACTCATCATAAACTGCCAAAGCAGCATCAGCACAAAGGCATCAGCACCAAAACCTCAACATGGCTGGGAGGGACCATGGCAACATATCTGCTTTTCTATGCAGGCTTCCCAAAAATGGGCACTTGGAACCTGCATCTAATAAATCCCTAGGACAGCGAATGCTGGGGTGTCAAAGGTAGAGCAGCTTTTTAATCGGGAAGAGACTATCTGCAGGAGCCTCTTCAGTTTGCTGTGGGATACAGCATAAGAAATGTAGTCCTGTAATAACAGATCCCTCATAATGTCACCTTCATCTTCTGTGCAGAGACTCACAGACTGTTTTCTCTCTACTCAAAACTACAGGGTCTCACTGTTCAGCTTCTTGGTTCTGATAAGCAGTGTTGCTTTCACAGCAATTTCTCTTTGGTACTTGGCATGGAGGGAATTTGCACCCCCAGGACAGTTGCAGCCCCTGATGCAGCAGGATCTCCCTGATGCAGCAGGAACAACCATGGGTGAGAGGGCCCAGGGAGGGGTCAGCTGTCATCCTTGTCCCTGGTTACATGCTGATTGAGAACTGACAGCTCTGTCCCAGATTCAGAGGAAAAAGAGTTTTATCAGGAGCTCAGCCATTGCCCTGCATCAATCTGGGATTGAAGGCATTCTTCTTCAGCAGGGACTTTTCCTCTCCTCATCACATGTGACCCTGGAACCTCTGGGGCATCTCACAATTCCAAGGGGCACTTGGATGCAGCCCCCCACTAGGCTGCTTTCTAGGGACTTTTGCACGATTTGTTTCCCTGCCCTGCAGATCACCCTGAGGCCTCACTTCTGTATTTCTTCACCCATTCAGAGGCCTGTTCCCTGGGTCTCTAGATACACAAACTCAGTGCAGCTCTGGAAAACTGCCCTCCAGAGCTGAAGAAATCTCAGTTTCAGGAAGGGAAAAGAAGACTTCCACGTGCCATGATCAGAGCAGCATTTTTAGCTGCCAGTCACTGGCAGTGCCTGCTGAAACAAGGTGCCATCGTGGCCTGAGAAACAGGGATTTTGTCTGTTTGGTGAAGCTGATTGCTGTCAACTAAAAATGAGTGCACCCCTCTCTGCCCCCTGGGGAAGACACTGCAGCTGCTGTGGAGCCCTGCCCTGCCTGTGGTCAGGAGGTTTTGGAAATGTTGGACACAAGTGGAGGATGGCTCAGGTGGCTTTAGAAGCACTTGCTCTGGTGCTGGCAAGATGCTCTTGTTGGGACTTGCTCATGAGGGACTGCAGGAAGACGGGCACAGAGATGAGTAGGAAAGCTGTGAAGGTGCCTGGTGGATCTTCCTATGATCCCTTATTTCCAGGATGGGGAGCTCCTACATCAGAAGGAAAGAGAAGGTTGGCACCATGTGTTTATGTTGAGATTTTCATCCTCCCCATTATCTTAGGATGGGAAAAGGCCACTCTGCTTTCCAGGCCTGATCAGCAGGAGACAGGCATTAAATGATAATTGTTACTTACCTACACTTTGTTACAAGATCCTCTGGCTCATGGCTCCAGGAGAAGCAAAGGACAGTATTTCTACCTGAAACCTTCCCCAAGCTCCAGCACAAGCAGAGGATATCTCCAGAGGAGGAATTCAGGCACAACCCACTCAGTATTAGCATCCCTGGGCGTGGGGAAATTGGCACAGCTCTCATGCATTTCAAACAGGAGCAGAGCCTTCTGGTATTTTCCCCAAAATTATTCTCAGTACATTTTTTTTTTGTTTGCAATAGGAGACATAAATCATCTCCACATTGATCAATTAACAAGCAGTGGTGGCGAGAGTTCGTGCTGGTGGCAGCTCTCAGATAAGTGTGATGGGTTGCACAGATTTATGGCTAATGGGCCACATTAAATCCCAAATTGTCTCAGCCTGGATGGCTGGCTCTGGCAGAGAGGAAGATTTAGGATGATTGCAGTTCCCATCTTAGGAAGCAGCTATTTACTGTTGTTACTGCACGTCAGGGAATACTTTAAAAAGCTCAAGATTTTAAGCTCCTTTAGCAAGGAGTGGGAAGCAGGTCCTGCAGCTGTGGTACAGAGCTGTCTGAGCCCACACTGGAGCCTGGCACGCAGCCACAGCCCTTCTTCAGCGCCTCTCAGAGGGGGGAGGTGCTCCCACTTTGTACATCCTTTGTACAGGGGTGAAATTTCTCCACGGCAAAACCTGAAAACCAAATTTAAAAGCAGAAAAGAGCAGAGCAGCTCCCTCCTGGAGAACTTACCCATGGCCTCTATGAGCTCAAGAAACTGAAAATAAAAGTCACTATTTCCTAAATGCAGAAGAGGTACAAGAGAGGTACTCTGGATGCAACATGAATTTTTTGCAGTCAGGCTGATAGTGTTGGGTGTGCCAGGCAGAAAGATAGTAAAGAAATGAAAACCATTGCTCCTCCCCACCCCAAAGCCACACATATAAAAAGCCAAACCCCAGGTCTTCAAGAGCTCCCACTAGCACTCCCTTAAGGTTGTTTCTCCACCACTCAGCCTGCCCACAACACACTGATGGCTGGAATAAAGAACAGAATGGCTTTCCATAACTAACGTGGAAAACCACTGATGTCTAATGAAATGCTTATACTCCAGCAAACAAATGTTACAGCACTAAGACTTTTTTCCTTAACAGCACAAACATATGCTTTGTCTTCAGCATTTGAGACATCCCTGTCTTTGGTTTAGTGATACCAGGGTGATAGGTACACACTACTGCCACAGTTTCTCATGGCAGGACCAAAACAGTATCTCAGATCACTGATGAGAAGGACATCAAGCAAAAGTTAGAAACTTTCAGCAACTAACTCCTCTGGAAGTCAGACTATTTTAATTTTTTGTCTTAATTAATACTGCAACCCTTGCTGTTAATTTTCTTAAATTCACAAATCAAATAATTAGAGCAACCCTTCTTGCATATTTACACTTCTCAGACAGTTGTTTTCTATGTCCTATAGGAATAAAAATTGCAGTTTATTTATGAATAAATTAATTTTAATTTCTAATTCAGGTATTTCAAGTCTTCCTTTGCAATTTGTCTTTTGTTCTTACTGATGCCAAATAAATCATGAGTATATATGTGAATATGAAGACTTTCTCTTAATGATTTTAGATAAATTCATAATTTCAAGTCAGGGCAAACCCCAAGAAGGAACCCTCAGCCTTCAGGACCTCTCTCTACCACCTTGTATCCTACTTTTGAGAGGTAAACCTCTACCAAGTGCTTCTAAGATGTTTTGTTTTGGCTTAGCAGCCCTTTATAGTGCAATAGGAGAAGTGGCAACAGCAGGCATATGCACAGGGATTAGACAGAAGGTCATCAGACAGGCAGGTATCTGAGCACTTTTGTCCAATCAAGAAGCCACAAAAGGGCCAGAGAAATTGCTCTTGGAAGAGAGTTACCAAATCAATTTTATTCTGTCCTACTGAACCAAAATTGAGAATTTATATAGCAGATGTTTCTGGCTCACACAAAGACTACTTTTCTGAAGAATCCAAGAGAGGAGAATAGTAAAGCAGTTTTATGATGTGTAAGTGTCCCTTTCAGCTGGAACAGGCACTTTATTAGAAGTAGAAAAATTACACAGGTTTTGTGTTAACTGCACACTTTGCCTACCTGACACAGAGCCAGCATTCAAAGAGCAGAGACCATGAGACCACAAACAGTGCTGTAAAAACAAGGACTAGTATTTCAGTTGTAAAATCTTTTTTTTTATTGTTACAAATATACATATGAATAAAATCCCTTCAACCTGTAATGTAAGTGGGTAGCTGTGAAATTTGCATCCCCTCCCTCAAAAGCTGAAATGTTTTTACAGATGCCGAACTATGTTTCTCATAGAATTACACATTGAAAGGAAGCTAATATGCAGACAGAACCGAGGAAGGCCTCCAGAAAACACCAATATTAATAAAATTTCAATTGCCCTCATTCCAATCAACTATATACATTAATATACGAATGTGGAAGCATACCATGATTATACGTAATCCAAATCCTTCTCTGTTGTGCTTTCTGATGGTACACAAATGTAAGCGTTGGAGCTTTATGTACAGTAGGAGAACAGGAAGAAAGAAGCTCCCTATGGGAGAATGTAAAAACCATACCCAAGCATTTAATATATATAATCTATACAAATTATTTTATTAGTGTGCTCTTTTAATATAATTACAATGTGCAATTGCATACCGCAAGAATATATTTATAGGTAAGTCACGTGCAGATCTGACACATTTACATTCAGCAGTACAACACATTACCTGCTGTACAGTGTATTAGTGTAAGACAGTGTCCAGTTAATTTGCTTTGCTTTCTAAATGCCCTAATGCAGGGCACTCTTTGTAGCTGCTTCAGAGAAATTCAAGTAGAGTACATGAAAAGAATGGCTGGCTTTAGGCAAAGGCATGGAAAGGAATGCCTGCACTGTACAGACCAGAAATTAAGGACCAAATCAATGCCAGGTGTACTGTAAATCACGATTGGAAGATCAGGTTCTCTGCATGGAAATGTACCTGTGGTGAAAGAGCAGCCAACTAAAAGGGCTGTTGATTGCTGAACCCCAATTGTTATAAAAAGCTCTTGCGCTACAAAGCACTTGTACTGATTGCTAAACAAAAATAAAATCTTTATCTGCTTCTTCGCCAGAGTCACTGGACTTGCTTCCCTGATGGCCATCTTTACTTAAGGACCTCTGCTTCAGTTCCTGGAACTCATGAGACTGCTGCCCAGGGCTTCTTTTTGTAGCTGCATAAAACAGAAATAGATCTTACTAATGATTGCAGAAGAGAGAGGAAGTAGAAAAAAATAGCAATAAAAAAAGTCATTAATGCACATGAGACCTGCTCCTGATCCCACTGAATTAATTTGCACTAGCGGGAGTAGCATAGGCCCATTAATTCTTCGAGACAGAAAAAGGTGAGAGAAGAGAGACTTTGAGCAAGCTTTATTCCACTGTTGGCTGGAAATCAGGCAAACTTGAAACATGACACTTAGTACTTCCCTGTGACATGGATAAACATTAGTTAGAAATGGCCTGGAGATTTTCTTCTCACACCACTTGCAAATGAGAAGAACATTCTTTTTCCCAGCTGGGATGGATCCCAGGCAGTGCACTCCTGACTGCTCAGACCCTGCATCACTCCTCAGACCAGTGATGCACATCTCAGGCAGGTCTGTCTCCCTAGCAGGACACATCTATATTCTTCCTTTTAACTCAGCAGCTTTGATCAGGACAGACATTCACCTCAGCATCCAAGTTACACAGACTGCTTCTCCCTGCCCCACTACACTGCCAGGGCCCAATGTCCTCCTTGTCCCCTGACAGGAGGGACACCCATGGCTCTGTGCCCAGCCATTGTCTCTTCCAGATGCGACCATGGGCTCTACACCTTGCTGTGCTCGACAGTGGGGAAAGCAAGAGGGCACATTCACTTCTCACAACTTAAATGCCAACAGTACCCATTTTGTTCACCCAGCACTCTGAAATCTCCATAAAGCCAGGGCTTTCTCCAAACTTATAAGGTCCAAAAAAAATTAGAAAATAAGGTTGTAAACCCTTGTTGACATTTCTGATCTAATCAGTGGCCTATGGTAACTGCTATGGTAACAAGATGGTTAAACCCGTCAAGCAGGGTGACCTTACCCAAGGACTGACAGCATTAGAAATCTCATACTTGCACTTAAAATGAAACTTCAAACACAAAGTGGCCCTTAAATGTGACCTTGTTGCAAGTCACCTCACTTCACTCCCACAAAATTAAATGTTACAAAATGTTCTTTGCTCCACCATTTCAGGTAGGGGTGGTCGGCTTTGGTTCACACTGATCCTTGTGCTTGGCCACTTTTGTGAATCCCTCTCTTGACAAGGCACCAGGAGCAGCTGTGGCCATGCAGCATCATCTCTTCTTCCCCTTGTACTACTCACCTGTAGCCTCACCACTGCAAAGGACAGCCTGCCTTATCACCAGCACGCAGCTCCAGCCACAGCAGCAGCCTGCCACTGACCATCTCTGAGGCATTTCTAATTGTGGCAGCCGTGTTAGGGACTGCCAGGAATCTGGGAAGTGCAGGGAGGGATCTCGAGGCAGCCAAATGGTTCTCCAGAGTCAAAAATATCTGTTTTCATTTGTGCTAGCCAAAATATGTGAGGAAATGAGGGCCAGCAGCTACATACTCACTGCATTCTTATCCTGGCTTTGCAAGTTGGGAAACAGGAAGGGATTTTGAAAAAGGGTTTTAAAGCCATTTCATAGAATTGAAGAGGATTATGATATTGAAATCCTGTAAAAAATATTCAGTCATTTCCACCCTCCAAAACACCACTGCTTCTTAAAGAAATAGGTGCCTGGAAGTGTTTTGAGTCATCCTTGACACCAGTACCTCCTAATAATTACCTGGCCTTTGTCTGGCCTTCACTGACTCTTCAAACAAAACCCAGAACAAATCCTGCAGCCACTATTTTAGTTAATGGCCTGATAAATACAGGCAAGCATTTTGCCCCATAAATGACTGAAAGATGTTTCAGGCATTTAAGTCCACACAGAGGAAGCAGGATTCTGCCAGAAGAGCTTACCCTTGCCTTGATGAAACTGTACACAGGTGACCTGCAGTAGTCTGTGGCAGGATCCCAGCTTTCAAAACTTACTGTATCAGAGAGGTATCTCAGAACAAACTAAAATATAACAATCTGAATTTGATAGAAAGGGGAGATTCCCAGTTTGGATGGACTAAGTTTGATTCTACAATACAGAAAGGATAAATTTTGGGATGAGGAAGGGTTATGTGATGTTTTATAAATAGAAAAGCTGTGGGTAAATGGATATGCAGAAGATGTTCAAATACACAATTAAAATACTTTTTTTCTAAAGTAATTTTGAACAACTGTTTAAACTAACCAGTAAAGAGGTAAAGAGAAATATGTAAACATGTACCATTTGAGAACAGGAGTTTTTCTATTTTAAAAGCACATAAAAGAACCAAATATTTTTATAGCTTCTTTATTGAGCTCACTGTTTAGTCAAAGCTGCTCCTCAATACAGCACAGCGCTAGGCTTGGGTTCTTTTGGTGGTGTTTTTGTTTGCTTTTGCAACTGAAAATCAAAGTAACAACAAATAATCCAATTTACACAGTTCTCAAATGGTTTTGTGAGTGATGCACTGAAACTGGCACTAACAATATTCAAACTGAAATGTATTTTGAAACACTAAAGTACATGATCTTAGAAATGACAGGTGTTCCAGCACAGCAAGCAGCAGGCAGCCTACCTGCAGCCTGCCACTATTGCTGCACTGAGCAGTCACAGATTGTAGTGTGGCTTTTCTGCAGAGGGGCTGCACGTGCTAGACAGGACTCACTGGTCACTGGAGTTGCCACAAAGGAAAAATGCACCCACAAGTTTTATCTGGGAATTTTTTCATGCCATGCAAATCCCATGGGGACAGAAAGATTATTAGAACCCCATGAGATTTTTACCTTTCTCTTAACAACAAATGACAAACCCACACTCTTCTGTGGCTACTTTGCTACTACCATTTCTTAACAATTGTTAGTGCCAGTTAACAAAAATGATGAAAAATGAAAACTTCTAACCAGAAGTTGGCTGTGCCATCCTCTGCCCAAGCACATTAGCTTCCTCTTCTGCACTGGTAGAATACTGCCCCGGAGTGGTTTTCACGCTGCCAGATGGCTTGGCACAGTCAAGAGCTGCATCTCTTTTTTGACAATCTCCTGCTTGCTCTAGCAAGGGAAAGGATTTATTTATACTTCTAAGCTGTTCTTTAGGCCCATGTACAGAAGGTAATATGAAAAATTTCACTTATCCAACCCATTTAATCAGTTATTCAGTATGCCAGCTGCTTGCTTAAAAGTAGTTGAGATATTTTGGGGTGCTGGTAACTGCAGCCCAATCTCACTGCTATGCAGCGCAAAAAGGTGGATTTGCAGATTGTCCCATGAAGCAAAGTCATCTACATAAAGCAATTTTATAATCAAGTATCATCTAATTTGTAGCTTTATTTCACATGAGATATGAGTTTGTTACTCAGACAGATTTGCAGTGATTTACCAGTTGCAGAAATAATCTGAACATGCTAGCCTGAAGAGAGGCAGAAAGCAAGGACAGAGGAGTGGCTGAGTGAGGAAGTAGGACAGTAATGAATAAAAAAGAAAAAAATGAAAAGGAATAAAAATGAAATAAACAGAATTTATGCTTTCCCAAATAACTTTATGCAAAGCCCAGCAGCTCCTTAAGGACCTGGCAAGTCTACACTGCTATCGACAAAATATGTATAGTACCATGTAGAGCCAAATAGATAATTCTGTGTTTGGCTAATTTGACTGGAGAGGTTTAAGGGAGCAAGGAGTAAGAAAGCACAGTGTCTGACTCCTGTTGCTTTTGGCAATATGGATCATCTGAATGATGGCAGTGGGCTCTGTAGGCAGCACAACTTCTCAGTCTTCACAACTCAGCCTTACGTAGCTGCCTCAACTCATTTTCCCCCATTCTATACTGTGAAAATCTGCTGTCAGAGTGTGAAAGAGCACCACTTTGTTTCACAGCTTAACTGAAACACCTTAGATGCCTATCTTGAGGAGAGACCCAGGAAGGAAGACACCTCACCCCCAGATTTCAAACATCATCACCTGTGCCAGCTAACACCATGGTAAGCAACATTTTGTGCCTACTTCTCCACATATCCTATGTGCTTTAGCTTTAACTCTTCTAAGAGTCAACTCAGGGCATGAAAATGCATCAGCAAAAATAGAAATCCAGTGCACACATGAAAATCAGCAAAGAGAAAAGAGCAGCTTGCTTTTGTGCATAAAAGATAAAAGGTACCAGGCCTTGCCCTGGCACACAGAGACTCATTGCCTGAGGACAGGGAGGCAAACTCAATCACACCGAGACCCCACAGAAAGGAAAACAAAGAGAGCAGAGGGATGGCTGCAAGGAACAAAGTTATGGCTGCTCCCCTGGAATTGTGCTGAAATGTGAACTACAGAGCTGCATTTCACATTATTGTGTGACCAATATCAACCAGCAGCTTAGTTCAGACCAAACCACCATAAATATACAGAACACCGAGTCCCTTAATTGTTCAGTTACATTATTAATACCCAGGGATTAACTGTTCATTTGATTTGATCAAAGGAAGATGGGTGGAGGTGATGCTGAATAGGTGACCAGATATATTTTCTTTTTTTTTTTTAGCACCTTCAAATTCATAACCCTCTTCCCTTCCAAGTGAAAACAAATCAGGAGACATACAATGACACATCAAATTTCACTAGCAGACACCAATTATACAAACACTCCTACCTTCTTGAGAAAATGCTCTGACTGAGGGGCTGCTCTGACCATCCTTCTCTTTATCAGAAGGAACTTTCTTCAGCACCGGTGGAAGCAGAGCAACTTTTGGGGAACTGGGGCCGGAGGGAGACTCTGGAGCATCCTCTGTGGAGTACCACAAACAAAAGGGTGAGAAGGAGAAATTAAATCTGCATTGAAGCTCACAGGCAGTGCTGTTTATGATGGGCCAAACCTCAACTCAATACACAAACAAGAAACAGCCAGAACCTGTGTCAGAAAAAGAAGGATTCAGGAATTTATATTATTACAAGAGAATAAATTATGTGGACCTCAGTCAAGGTGAAAGACTTTTAGCAGTCAAAGAGATCTCAATTTCAGCATGTTTCATGTGCACTGCAATTGTAGTGCAAATAGAAATCTGATGGGACCAAGTGATGTACCTGCAAGACATAAGTATGCAATTTGTAAAGAACAGCTGAACAAAAATTGGATGAACTTTTGGAAATATTTGTTCTACTTATATTTTTATTGTCCTAAAACATAATGGACTGATCAATTTAGATGCCTTGCTCCACAGTTACAAGGCATAAAATGAACCAGCGAAACAACATAAATCGACTTTCAGAATTCTGTACTTCCATGAATAACTTTACCAGTGCATAACACAAGGGCATCCATAAAGACTTGCTAAAAAGAAAACATATTTCCATCTTCTGGACTGTGAGAAAATTTGAAACTTAAATTCCAATCCACAGTTTAAAACAATCTGGGTATCTCGTTTCTCAAAAAGGCTGGATATGGATTATGTAAGGCAAATTGGTTACCATCTTTACAGTCCTTACAGGAAGACCTTTTCAGTCTTAAACTAGACAGCTCTCATTTGGATAGTAAAGAAGTACAGCCACGGTGGATTACTTAAAACTGCTTTTAAGTTTGTTTCTCAAGGAGTAAATAGTGGCATATGTACACCTCAGAGAAACTAGGAAGATACATTAGCGTTGACAGAAGAACAAAAGAGTATCATCTGTATTGTGTATTTGTAAAAGGAGTTAATTCAGTTGTATGCTAGAAATTATTCAAAATTTATCTCTGCTGAGGAGACACCACAAAGAGTCAACTGTTTCACCTTCAGCACAGGAAAGCAATGAGCTTCCCAAATGCAACTTGGTATGAACAGATACAACAATTCCTGGACCTTCTCCATGCATTTGATACGCCTGGGAGGCCACTTGCTTGGGGAAGCTCAATATCAACCCAAGGAGGAGCACAGTGATTGGCAAACACAGCTAGCTACAGACTTTCAGTCTGACAGTTTGTGGATATCTGAGCTGTGTTCCTCTGCACGCACATTACTTAGCAAAATTTTGCTACCATTTGTGTGGCTACACTGCTGGAAACAACAGCAAGAGCACAGAAAGGATGATTGCTTGGTTTTCTCCATCACATTGCCTGGGCATCCTTAGGCAGTGGGTTACTACTAGTATTGGGACAGAAGGTTAGACTACTGTCTAACTTCTTTGATTTTACTATTGACCAAAGAGCTGGCTTATCATGATTAAGTATTCATTATTCCCTTGTGTTAAACCCACAGTATGCTCCCTCTGCAGGAAATAGGAGCTGGCAGAAACAGACAGCTCAGGTCTTTCTGATACATAAGACTTTGATATAGCACTGCCTATTTTACTGATTAAGCACCACTAAATAATCCATGTTTTCCTGCTGTATTCATCTTCATGAGCATCTTACCCAAGATCTCTCACTTTGATGATCATTCCTAAAATGGTCAATAAAATAAATGTAAACCCACCTAAAATCTGAAGATAATTTTGTATGTGAACAACATTCTGCTCGCTGGAGTGCTCAGGTTTCACATCAAGGGCAGGGAGGAGGCCATAACATCCCTTTGATTCCTCATCCTTACCAGAAATTACATCATTCTAAGGTCAACAGTGATTATGGGAAAAGTCAAGAGGGCTGCAAGCTCGTACAGATGGCCATGCTCACATTTTTCACTCCCTGGCAGTTAATGAGCTGTATTTGCTGTAGATACTTGGAAACTCTGTAACTGGCTTTGAATTTCCCTCAACTGCAGGGGCAGTACTTTGGGAAGGGGAGGTTGTGACACTGGCCTATTAAACAGCAGACAGACAAATGTATGGGAGATCTGCTGAAACTTTTCCCACTGCTGGAAATCTTAAGATAAAATCTGAGCAGGAGGCAGACTTGAAGGGTTAAAAAAGCACAGTTGCAATTATTTTTAGTCAAAAACAACAAGGAAAAAGTAAGAGATGGTTTGTGCAAGTTATTAAGAATAACAGGCACTTGCTTGAGGGGCTAAGAGCAGACATCCACAAAACCCCAAGGACTTTACTATATAGACCCAGGTGTTTAGAGAAAATGCCTTCATTTTTGTCAGTGCAACTAAAACTGAGCTTTGATGCTGAAGTAGCTTTCTGTGCTCACCTCTTCTGTGAAAGCAGGCTAAGTCAAAACAGCTCTGCCACTGCCACTACTGCTTCTCACACTTTACTATTGAGGATCATAGACTACACCATTTTAATAAATTTATTCTAGTAAGGGCAAAAAGAGGTGGAAAAGAAGGACATGAGTCAAGAGCAAGGCACTGAAGAACCTGTCCCTCTCCATTTAACTTCTGTTCAGGATGTGGCCATGGGTGTCTCCTCCTTAGCCCACACAAACAGCACCCAGAAGCAGCCAGAGCTATGCCCAGAGGAGCTCCTCACCAGTACGAGAGGCAGAGCGTGGTTTCTGTGGCACTGTGGGTCGTCCTGCCAGGCTGGGCTTTGTTGACTGCAGTGGGGGCTTTGGACTAGTTGGTGTATTGGAAGAACTTCTTGCCTTTGCACCAGCTTCTGCCTTTGGTTCAGCTTTTGAATTTTTTTCTGACGATGCCGAGATGGAGTCGCCTTTATTCGATGCAAACCGACTCTCTGGAAGGGTCTGCTGTTGTTTAGGCACTGAAATAAATAGACACATAAAATAAAGTCTGCTGCAACACAGAAGGCTCCATGCACAGGTATACTGGTGTGGAGAATACCACCACAAGCTAACACATGCACTGCTATGTGACTGTGTAAGAAGATCCCTAATGTCTTGTTCAAAAATCACTCCAAGCAAAGCACCTAAACCTGCTAATTTTGCCACGTACTAAGCTTCAGGATTCAATTATCAAGAATTGCATGTCCCCCTTCTTAATATATTTGGGATATGGCTAGCTGACCTTATTCCTCCTTCATATTTCTAGGAGCAGATGGCACAGTCTACCTGCTGAGAAAACAGTGATAAATCACTGGAAAAGGCAGCTCTTGACTGTTATGTGTCTCTACAGACAAAAGGTTGCGTTTTCAAGATCAACAGAGAAATCCTGGCCCAGAAAATAAATCCCAAGTGTGTGACCAGCAGGCTACATCTTTTTATTTGTTGCTTTTAGCAAGTTCTAAAAGAGATTTTGAAACTTAGCCCAGATCAAAGTATTCTTTATATACTATTTTTATTTAACAACACTGTACATGGCTTGCAGTTTCCACACATTACTAAGTTCACCAACATGCTATTTATCCCAAACAAAGACCAATGTATTTAGAGATCAATTAAAGTGACTTCCAAGTAGTAAGTCAGTCCCATCTAGCAGGGCAAGCAACTCCACGTTGCTACCAAAAAGCAAAAAGCCTGCCCTGCTTTCCTACTCTGCCGCTTTCAGGAGGTTAAAGGCTTATATCTATCTAGCAGTTTCAATGATAATCTTGGAACTTGTATGTTAGCTGGGACTTTCAACTGTTGTCACATCATTATGCTCAGAAGAGAATTTCAGACTAACTGAAATGCAGACTGGTAGCTTTGGTACTTGGCAAAAATGAGTGTGTGCTCACAGCTGCTGACTTGACCTACCTACCTGCTATTCCCATTCAGAAACCCTACAGAACACAGAAGTGCTGAGCACAGACATTTTAATGGCAATGGGAGTGGGGGTAGTGTTTATGTAGTTTGTTGCAAGCCAATCTCCAATATGCTTTTCCAGCCCAGCTGGAGTTAAACTCTGGCAAGGCAGGCAGCTGTGTGGTGCAGAGATGAGTGTGAGTGAGTAACAGGGAGAGTTTGTGTCTGCACATATGAAATATTTCTTGCTGCAAGTGAAACAGCGGGACCCCGCCTGCACCTGTGCGTGTGTGCACACAAAAAAAAGCAGGCAACATCCAGACATAAAGCAAGGAATAAAATCCTCCAAAACTTATTCTCCCTCTGCACCACTGGCTATAGTTCTCCTGTAACAATATTCAGCAATTTTCCATTAACTTTCTTTCTTGTCTTCCTGACCTCAGGCCTTCTAACATTATGAGAACACAGTAATTTAAAATAAATTAGCTCAAGCCAAAGACAAACTGTAGTTGCAACAATGAAAAGGAGCCTTGGGGAGTTCTCAAGCAAGAGTGGGAAAGGAACAACTGACAGCTGGAGGCCAAAAGGAAGGGGCAAGCCCAGTGCAGTGAGATGGGGTGAAATGTGCCATGTACAGAGAGGAAGACCAGAGAAAAGTTGAGGTCAGACAGCCCCAGCTACTCTAATGCCCAAAGAGCAGACTATCCTTGCTCCTCTGACTTGAGTATGCCATCATCAGGGGACACCTATAGCCCACAAAGGTCCTCATCAAAAGATAAGCAGGCTTTAAAAGCACTGATTTTTAGATATGCTTTGAATACGCTTTTTAAAAAAACCAAACCTTTAGAAAGACATTAAACTTCAAAATTTATATTTGAAGTGCTCAATCAAGATGGCCACATTTGGATTTTGATTTCAGCCTGTTTTTCCAGCCTTGCTCCTGTATGTCTGAGAAATCCTGTGCCAGGCTTGCAGGATACCCCACTGCTGAGAAATCAGACCTGGTTCAGAGCTCTTCTTTCATGTAGTAAACACAAACCACCAGGGCTGAATCCCTTTTGAAGCCTTCACTGGCCAGTCCCCAAAGTATTCCTGGAAACCAGTCTGTCAGCTTGTCCTCAGGTGGCTGCCCATCCAGGTGGCCCAGGACTGTGCTTTGACAAGGGCATGGAAAGACGAGGTGCAGAGGGAATTGGTGCTGTGAGCACTGCAAGGCTGAACATGATTTTGTACACAATGCTGAGTTGCTTTGTGCACATGAGCAGTGTCCAGGGGCCTCCACAGACTTGCAGACAGCTTGGCTTCAACCAGGATTTACCAAACTGGGTAAATCCTGGGAAAAGCTAGCTGCCATTGACTATGAGTCAGGACTACAGTCAGCTGGAAGTCAGCACTACTCAAGTTAGTATTAGCACACTTAAACTTTGAAAACTGGTCATATTTCCATCCTCAGATGTACTGAGCACTTTCACTTTGTGCACTCTCTGCTGGCTCTTGGGTTGAGCTTCAGCTTTGCTGATCCCATTAAAAGCCTTCTTTCAAAGGGGCCTCAGGCACCTCCACCAAGTACTTTATCTCCTGTGCAACAAGAGTAAAAAGTGAGCTGTAAACTCAGCCCTAGAACTGATTTCATGAGAACTGCCATTCAAAGCACAAAAAGTAAGCTGGTTTCTAATCCTCTTCGTATAGTGTAAGCTCCTATTTTGCTTAACCAATTGCAGACATTAAATCTGAAGGGGGAAGTGAGATTTTGGACATGAGGCATTTTCTAGAAAGTTTACACCAGGAAACTTATACTGTACCTGTACCACTTCCATCCAGTCGTTCTGAGCTCATTGTTGCGTCAAAAGACTCTCTGGCAGTCGTGTCATTCCCAAGTTTCTGAAAGAGTGAGAAAAGCCCTCATATTAGTAATATATCTGCAATAAAACAACCCAGTGATTCTGTTAAGAAAACCCCTCTAAATTGGAAGCCATGAGGCAGAGAAATCAGTAACAGCAAGAAATGGTGGATTCTCTCTCTTTATTTCAGGTCTTGGAGAGTTAAATGGGAAGGAAACTATCCTCATTTGTACCTAACACTGCCACATGCCTTTCAGAGCTGCAATGACACACTGCCTCCTATGTGACAGGCATCCTAATGTACAGGAGCTGAAACTGTAGGTGCTGGCTGGAAACAGCCTTTTCTCCAAAGATAGCTCTGTGCGTAAAAACTTCTTGTTTGAAATAAAAACCTTTTTCTGAAGATCTAGATTTTGAGCATGACTGTTGAATTATTTTATGGTCTTCTATACAGAAGAATAACTTCCAATTTTAGATAAAATGGCAACTACAGAAGTAGGAGTACTCACATATTTAGAGGACTCCTCCAAAAACCAATAGACCTTACTAATTGAAAAGTATTTAAAGCTACCTATCACAAGCACCTCTGGATGCTCAGTACCTCAAAAGAAAGGGGCCTTCAGGCTTATGTGTTGCTATTTTGCCTGTCTTCCATTGTCAAAAACAGGTTTCCTAACATCTTGGCCTCAAAAAAAACTGAACTACAGACTTTTCTCATGTCATAGCTAAGTGAGCTTGAAACCTGTGTATTCATCAGGAGAAGCTTAGATGTGCAGCACTTGTAAAAGAACCAGCCTCCTTTTACTGCCTTACCTGCTACCAAAGCTTAGGCAGAAGGACAAATGAGAGGATTCAAAAAAAGCCCATAGAAGTAGGTGCAGGATACACTAAGAGAGAAAGCCTTATAAAGATAAGACTAGGGATAAAAGTGAGAATTTTTTTTTTAAACTATAAAAGTAAGGATAGACCTCTGCAGGCAGGCAGCTTCAATCTTGATCTTTATTTGCTATTTCAAGACAGTTAGTGTGGTAAATAACTCAAAGCAATTATTTGATCTCATGACCACTGCATTTGGTCACATTGACGTGTTCAAGTCACTGCTGCTACCACTCCAACACCATCTCTGACTGCCCCATAGCATTCAGAAATCTCCACCACATGCCACACAGTGTACAAACATGATCACTGCCCTTTGGGGGTTATGATCAGAAAGACTGCTAATTTTAGCATGTAGTTAAAAATGGGACAACAGGAAATGTAGGAAGGAAGAAAATGGTTACAGGTAGCAGGGGTATATACCTATTACAGAAAAAAAAAAAGATGTATTTAGAGTGAAAGTAGTATTTCAAATACAAGCATAAAGAAATGATCTCTAAGTATCCTGCTGGCCACGTGCCTTTCTTTCCCTGTGACAATAGTAGAATACAGGTATTTCAAGATAAGATGATTTTGGTGAGTGATGCAGAAGGCCTTACAGAATTACTGATACCTCCACTTTGCTCATGTAATCGCACAGCTCCTAAAACAAAGCCTCTCTTCAATACATCAGAGAGAACGGAGATGCTGAGTGTTTGTATTCCTGTACAGGACCTGGCAGGGTGATGCTGTCTCCCAACCTCTCCTCTGAGAACAGGTGAACACTTAAAATGGCACACTGCATTAAAGAGGGTGCTTTTAGAATTATCATTAAGCTTCCTGTACTGTAAAACTACCCTAATACAATGAAGTTTTCTGGATAGATGCACTCTAGAAATGCTATGACTTGTAGGGCCAGAATATTTAGCCAGAATATTGTGTTCACACAATAAAAACAAAGTCACCCCTAAAGACAGCAAAAACATTAAAGCTTTGTGCCACTGGGCAGAAACTCAGTTTTTATTCCCATTTCTTGACTGACATTGATATTTTGGCTAAATTCTCACCTGTTCACCTCCTAAAGTTACATGTTTTTCTGTAAGACTGTCTTGGCTATATATTTTTAAAGGGAATACCACTCTCCTTTTACTGTATTTTTCTTCTATACCTTTAAAAAACACCTTATTTTTTTGCAATAATCTTTTCATGGAATGTAAATTCTGGTGACTTTTCACTGAGAAACTAATTTTCTTATGCAAATACTGAAGATGATGCATAACACTTAGCTACAGTAAATTACTTAGGAGAGCTGCATGAAACTAATTTCGCTGTAATTCCTTCCTCCCTCTCCAGTTATGGGACTACTGGGGAAGTGTAACCATGTACTGAGACAAGTACAAAAGCCAGAGCTGGCACCTATTAGTGTAGTACTTAAAAATGCAATTAGGATGTGAACATGTTTGGCTACCTACTATACACATGTGACAAATGGTTTATGGTCCCCAGACAACACTAAATACTGGCTGCAAAAATTTACCCTGAGAAGTAAGATCAATGCAGGTGAATTTATCATGAAGATAAATAATGCCCAGACTATATTTTTAATAGGAATTCATGCAAGGTTGGGAAACACTGCAGAGTTGGGTGCCACTGAGAGGGGATAAACAGGCTATGAATGATGGATTTCTCATGGGCCTTGCTCCAGGTATTTAAAATCCAGTGTATAACACTAGATGGAGCTAAAAGATCTTTTTATGAGCACCCTGAGGCAACACTGATCCACAAATACTTGACTCTACCATTAGTGCCAATTCCCATGTTGTATTCTGAGCAAAAGAAAACAAAAATGCATTTACCATCTTTCCAACTACTCTGCACCTGCTTATGACTTTTATCTGTAACAAGACTGTGGTAGGGTATAAATGATAGAGGAAATTCCTTCTGGTTTTGTTTTCATGTAAAATAGCTCAGAATGTAAGCAGCCATCTGTACCTTACAGGAAAATCCATTTTCTATCATACTGAAATTCTGATAAATTTGAAGATGTTACAGAACTTGGTATCATAACCATCCAAAACAATGTAGCAGTGGGATGCTGTCTTCTGCACCTCAAATGTCAGGATACTGTACGAGTTCCACCTTCGTGAGTATCATGAGTAAAAGTGCAAACCTAAATTATTTGATATTGTAATGGATGAAGTATGTGAAAAATGTTTTTCAGCAGCACTTCAATTCCATGTCAGCTGAGCAACATTAAGAATAGATAACTCAGTACTCTGATGTGTAAAGATTCCTACTTTAGTTCAGTTTTCTTGTCCCTCTTTTATATATATAAAAGACATAGTTTTACATTCTGTAAATATAAAATTGTATAAAAATAAGATCAAGAATATTATTTTCTTGTAAATTAAACCTGAAATAAGAGGATTAACCTTTCTAACAGTAATACACTAAGCATGGTAAAAAAACTCCTTCAGCCTGGGAATAGGCAACTTCTTTTGATGGATGAAATTAAAGTTTCCAATTAATGATACGAAAGCTCACTAATCAAAGACAACTTTTACTTTCCCCACTTAAAATTACACGTGCTAATATTCTACCTCAGTCATGTCCTTCCAGATTTGACTCACTGTAGATAACAAGTGATAGGAACCCAAAGAGCATGAAGCATACAATATTATGCACTTGTAAAAATTCATATAATCTGGAATAGCTTCGTATTTTATAAATTACAGGCAGAGCACAATACTCTTATTTGAAATCATATGGCATTTTATTTGAAAACTTGGTGCTTTAGAAGTCAATGAGACTATTCATGGACATTATTTAATACCAATGAGAAAGGTGGGAATTGGTCATTCTTCAGAAAAATTATTTTTGCACTGAGGATCCCTTTAATGATCCATAGACAACTGCATTAATTTGAATTGCATATGACAAAACTCTGATGTCTCACACATCATGACAAAGCACTATCAGACTGTGAAGAAAGGTGAAAATGGACTTTGAGTGCCTTGCTTGGTCAGAGCAAGACCACCCTGTACGTGTTAAAGGAAGGAAAGCACAACAAAGCATGAGATGGGTTTTGTTGTAAGGTGACACCTTTTTAATTACAGGTGACAATGGTGGGGAATGGAGAAACTCTGAGTGCCCTGCACATGGAAGAGGAGGAAAGAAGTGAAAAAAGGCCGATTCTTTGGTACTTTTGAAATATGCCAATTGCAACTGGCAGGAAGCAGAGGACAAAAATGGGGAAGACCAATGGCAAATGGGCATCAGGCAAAACAACACAGCACAGAATGCTTTGGAGGAACACCAGGATATTCCACTCTGTACATTTGCAGAGTGAAGCAGAGTTCCTGCCCAGCATCAGCACTTCACAGAAGAGAAAATTACAGAGAGCAAAGGAAATCTGGACAGAGAATTGGAAATTATTTTTAAGAGGTTATTTTCTTTCATTGTTAGTATTTGAAATATATAAATCAAAGGCATAAAGTAATTTGGCGTGGTACAAAAGGACATAAAAATCAAGAAGTGCAACAAGAAAAGTATATGCCAAGTATTGTAAACAGTGACGGGTAACCAGATTTACTTCTCTGCATGGAATATATAATTTAATATACAGCAGACCTCTCCATCTGTCTACATCATTTTCTGAAACAGAAGTGTATAGGCAGCCACGACTGCAGTTAATTCTGCCACTTACCTGAGGTACTGGTGTGAGAAGCCTGTCCTAGTTTTACCTTTTCTAAAGCACAATTCCAGTATGCACTGTGCACAAACCACACATCATATAGAGTGCAGATACTGAGCTGGGCTTACTAGTTGGCCCCAAGTTATTCTGTGATAATGCAAACCATCAATGTCCTCTTCTGTGTTTGTGATGATCTGACATCAAGTGCAAGGGCAGGTCCCCAAGGGGAGAGAAAGCATAGGCTTGAGGGTGCAACTCCTGCTCCACCTTGGCCAGGCTATTTGTGCTCAATCACCACAGCAGAGAGCAATCCTCTCACAGGAACACCAAAATCCCCATTGGAAAGCAGGATTGATGTGTCAAGCCCCAGCCACCAACCCTTGCAGTCCCAACCCACCTCTCCTGAAGACACATAGTTTTCCTAATTTTTTTTTTAACAACTCAAAAGAAATCAAGTTGCCTTCACCTTTTGAGCAGAGGCTGCTCTCTTCTCCTGCTTGGCTTTCATTTCTGCGAGAAGTCCACTGCCCATCACTTGCACCCCGTACCTCCGGCCGCCCTGGGGGCTCCCCTTGCTGTCACCCCTTTCAGCTTTGGCCACATCATCTGTCTGCACCTCCTCCAGTGAGTCTGGTGTCTTTAATTCCTCTGCGCCACCGTTCTGCTCTGCAGGCTTGGCCTCCTTTTTGCTTGTGTCCAAAGCTGGACTTTTTGCAGCCACCTTGGGTGAGGAGGGCTCTTCCGACACTGACACAGTCTGGGGCCGCTCAGATTTGGAGCCTCTTGATTTTATTAAGTTAAGGAAGCCACTCTTCCTCGAGTCCCTTTTCTTCTTCTCATCACCTGCTTCACTGTGCTCGCTGCTGTCCGAACTTTTAGTTGATGGTCTCCTAAAAAAACCACAGACATTTCAAACTTTTCTCCATTCCCTTCATCCCCTTTTAAACTAGTATTGAATGACTTCTTTCAGGCAAAGCTAATCTTTTGTGTGACCCATATGTTGCCCTAGGCTCATGTTTAACACAGATTTTGGGAGATCATGTTCCTTAAGGTTCCTGATTAAAATAGGAACTAGCTGGCACAGACACTTTCAGTAAGGAATACAGAGGTGACTTTTATAGTGCAGATGCTCATCCTCAAAAAAAAAAAAAAAAAAGCCACAAAACCCAAAAGAACAAACAAGCAAAACCAATCCCCCCAAAGAATCCACCTGCCACTAAGATCTGCTCTTTTGAACAGAATATTCACTTAAGGGCAAAGTTGAGCACATACCCATTCTGCATAAAAGCACCCAACCTGGAAAGAATGCCACTGGTGTCTCAAATAAAGATCCTCAGCAAAGGGCATGGCCAGGAATGGGTGAACTGGGACAATGTAAGTTCACAGAGACTTCTGAAATGAGCAGCTGGCAGGCACCCAAGGCAAGCACAGGAGAATGCAAGCCTGTGAGCACCCTGAACTTATCCTGCCTAGAACAATTTTTCCAAAAAGAGCCACCATGATTTCATGCCTCCACATAGTACATCACGCATGGCTTCATGTGCCACTATAGATATCTCTAACTTTTAGTGTCTTTAAAACAAGTCACCCTTGCTTTCTCATTTAGTTATGGAAATACTCTGTGTGTGCACGTGCACAAGTGTGGCTCTGTAAATATACAGCCAGCTACAAAGCAAGTGCATAAGCTCTGTAACCCATATATAAAGCTGAAGGAGACAGATCTCTCAGATTAATGTTTTACTTAAACCTGGAATACTACAAATTGGTCAAACAAGTCTTTAACATATTTCAAAACCAGCATAAATCTATTGTAATCTATGAAAACACTGTACCCAAAAGCATTCCTCACTAGAGAGAAACAGCCACACTGGAGTACAACGAGCACTGGAGAAACTCTCAACCAATACAAAGCTCTGCTTCAGCTCTAACAAGCTTCACTCAAGGGCAAAATGAAGTCAACTGAGTTACAAAAATATATACTAGTCATTAACACCTCCAACACTGTAGTCATTTTTAAGGGCAGGTAATCAAATTCACAATGTCGTGGCTACTAAGGTATTTTCTGACTTGGGCAATATCAACCCTGGATATTGGGAACAGGAGTCAAACAGCCTGAAAGTGCTGCTTGCCCAGCTATCAAGATGGATTTTTTTTTTTAATAACTTCTAAAAATTTTTTTCTCACTTACTTTGAATCCATTTTTGTCACTTTCTTAGTGAAAAATTCATCCACACCTTCATCCACTCTCCCCATGAGGCCATTCTGATCTCCTTCTGGTGGTACTCCAGCAGACACCTGACAGAAGAGAAACCTCTCTCTGTTACATAATAATCTAAGAATGTTCGCTCCAGTGATAATAATTAAGAGTTAAGACATTCGAAGAGTTGCCAATCAAAACTCACTGCAGACAACAGAATCACCACTGGAATACCCTCTCTAGACAGACCAGGTGATGTGTTACATCAAATGCAAAGTAACCAAAACCACCAGTGACAAACTGGATGCTGCAATGCATGAAGCCAGGAATCAAATACCTTGGGCTTGAGAGAACAGAGCACTAGGTCAGTCAGACAAGCAAAAACACAGAAAAAATAAGTCCTGATCAGGTGGTGACCTGAATAGAAATTATTTTCAACAGCCAGTTATTTTCCTATTTGGAGAAAAACCTATGTTCTGGATTTTGGACTCAGAGATTAAAAAACAGAGCTCCAGCAGGCTAACAGAGCCTTTTATAATTGATTCAGTCTAGCACTTCCAAAAGCAGAGACTCTAAATACAGAATCAGGTTTGGTTCCACTTTAGGAACCAAACACAGACTTTTGCTCAATGTCTGGAAACAGCAAACCTGCTCCCCATCTTTGGTTTCACTGCCCACATTTTGAATATGGGTGACTTCAGGCATATAAACCAGGCTGGCTTTGAAAAACCTGCCAACCACAAAGCCCAGTAAGGATTAGCTGGTGACTCTGCAGCCTCCTGAAGATGAAACAAGCAGTCTCCTGGGAGGAGTTCTCCTGTAGTCTAGCTCCTGCACGTGGCTTTCATGTGGAAAAGCTCTATTACCAGTAAAGAGACTTTCTTCAATTTAAATGCCATAAGGAAACCTTTTAGATGACTACAGAGGACTCCTCAAGACCCAACCCAATTGTATTCTTCGTACTACTAGGGACTAGGACAGAAAATAATAGGGTTTGTAATTTTAAAGAATTCAAATCAAGAAATCTCCCAGTTGCCAACATAACTCAAGAGTAATCCAAATTTCTCTTTTGATGTAGAATACAAACTCTTTTCTATGCTTCATTACCCTTAAAGGTGCCGTTAATATCAAATCCAGTCTCATTAAGTTAGGACAACAGATTTCACTTGAATCAATGCTTTGACACAACCATGAAACTTTACTTTCCTGGCTGAACCCTGTTGGAAGTCTAGTATTCATTTTTGTTGTCAAAGACAATAGTTAATATTTTATTGATACCTGCTGTAGCAATCTAATACTGATCTGAAAGAGCCCACCTGGTAATGACTGCTTTGTTCCAGTCAAACTGGCAACAGATTTTCTATAAGGAACAGTTCTATTCTAAATTAGCACAATGATTTCTCAGATTTCCAACTCTGCCACATTTGGTATGTTCTGTAGAGACATCTGGAACATCTGAAAGTAGGCAGGAGTGCACATGCCTTCATCTGGGTTGGTCTCAGTCACAAACCAAAACACAAAATAAAAGTGAATGACTTATTTTAACAGCAATGAGAAATCACTTCATATTGATACTGGAGTCCTCCAGATAGCAGGGATAAACATGAAAGTATCTAAAGCAAGAGCATCTCCTGAATGGGAAGTAATTCCAGGATCAAATTACCTACAGCAAATGAGAATATCTATCTCATAAAAAGAACACAGTTTGCATCTAAAACAGCAGCAAGTGACTAAAAATTAACAAAAGATACACAGAAATGCTGAGAGTCTAATAAGGTCCTCAAGGTGCAGGATATTATTACAGCTGTTAATTGTAACACCTTCCAGTATCAGTATTAACTGTAACTCTGGTTTATTTTGTGTTCTACCCTCCAAACTCTAAAAAAAAAAAAAGAAAAAATAAGAAAAAATAAGAATAAAGTGTTGCATTTTCATTTGTCCTTCTTATCTCTTTTTTTTTTAAGCTTAAGTTTAAAAGCAAGCATGTTTCTTTGTTAAGGAAAAAACTGGCTTTGAAGAAGAAATAAATAAGATGAATCGCAATCTCTTTCATACGTTAGAGATTCATCTCTTTTGCTGTACTAAATCTTCACACATGAGAGAGGAACTCATGAGGTTAAGATCTCACAAAAATCTAAATGATAAACAACTGTTTTATCATTTTGCTTCAAAGTTAAAGCTCCTTAGGAGTGGATGGTTTTGAGTTTTTCTTTTTTCCCCCTCTCCTTTTCCCCTTCTCTGAACACTCATTTCAGTAGAAACTCTGACAAAACTGTAAATCTTTCTTCTGCCTGCTCACCCAACTCAAGTTAAAAGTTTGTTTCTCTTTTTTCTCCATACTCTCCTTTATTTTCTTCCATTTTTCAGCTTACAAAGAACAAATCTGTCTATGATCTATGAAACTATGATCATCTGAAACCCCTTGAATTATTAGATACAAATAATAGGAACAGCAAACAACCCAACAGAGCTGCTTTAAGCGGCAGGAAAGGTCAAGATTTTGCCGCTCACATTTCAAGTGCTTTCCCTAAGCACTGCTTTCTGTACCCTTGAAGTGGCAAAACCAGCAGCAAATCAACTCTGCAAGCAATGTCACAGTCCACTCATGACTCTGACCTTCAAAATCTGGCTGTTTCATTTTCAGTAGCATCAAAACAAACATCTTAAGTATTTCAAAATTTGTTTTGAGGTCAGAACTAGTAAGGAACTAAATAGTTCATAAAAACAAGACAGGGACAAATGAGTTTAACTAAAAAAAAGCTCCTTTCAATTTCTGCAACTAAATAAACTCCCAATTTCCTAATTAATTCAATATGGATGAGCGTTCCCACAGCACTGCACTGTCATGGGAAGTGAGACTTCTTCTCTACAAGCCACAACCTTTTTGTGGCTGTTCAAGAAGGTACTGCATGTCCTGGTTCCATGCCTGCTAGCAAAGCACTTGCCCCTCCCACCTCCTTGTGCTGATGGCACAGGATGAGCTGAGTTTGGAAGCAACTGGGAAAACATTTGAGTTCTGCAGCAATGGAAATGGGAGAAGTAAACACAGATGTGTTTTCACTACATGGAGACAAATCCATTCTTCTGCTACCTCTATCCTTCCCTGTAAAGCACAAGGGAATGGAAAGTTGGCTTGAATATTCCCTTTGCTTGGATGTTTCTCCCTTTCCAAGTGGTACAAAAAGCACTCCACTGCCTGATACGTTCTTTCCCAGTAGTAGGGAAGTTTTCAAGGATCCTCTCAACTGGAAATCCTCAGGAAGCAGAAGAGGCTGCAGGCATTTATGAAGAGGCAGCCTAACTCAGAGAGGCAAGGGCTGCCCCTTGATAGGGCTACTTATCATATCAGCCGTGCTCTGTTGCTGTGAGATAACTCTGTAACTCCTCCAGATCTGTCCTTACATACCCCAAGGACACACCATCACAGAAATAAATCTTTACTGATGCCGTGTGCCGAGGAAATGGAACTGTGGGAACTCCACACACGTATACTGAGTTCACACCAATGCCTTTCGTGAACAGACAGTGCTCTTCTGTTTTGCCTTTCTAAGGCAGGCTCCAGCATGAAAAGCAGATCTGTGACTATGCAGATTTGCTGGCCCAAACACCATCTTCAGTTTAGGAGCTGTGGGAAGCTGGGTGTCACAGAGTTGCTCCTCTGTGAGCTGATAGAAATAAAAATTCATGCCAAGTTACCACCTCTTACTGCCGGCAGAAAAAAGGATTAAGATTTAACAAAACGTTGCAATATAATTGGAAAGTCTCATGATATTTTGTGCATTTTCTGTGAAAGCGCCAAGTACCTCCAGAAACTGCTTCCATGGAAAAAAAAAACAAAACACAAAAGCAATATAAAAAAGGATAAAACATATCCTGGATTTAGGCTGTGTCAAATAAGACAAAAAGCTTGTAATGGGGATAGCACACTGAAAGACATGAGTACCGCAAGAAAAATTAAGTAGTTGCTTATGGCTTTTACACATTCAACTGTTGCCCTCATTACATTGCAAGCCCTGACTCATGGCAAAAAGTAATCTACACATGACATTGCTAGCAACATTTTAATGTAGACTCACTGCTGCTTGGCTTGGCTGCTGCTTTTTATTCCTTTTGGGCCTTAATTTTGTAAAGTGTTCCAGTTTCCTCCCTTCTTCTGATGGCAGCTCCGAAATGAATCCCGAAGTTCGCTTGTCTGGCCTGCTGGATGGAAATGGTGGGTCTTCTATATGGATAGGTACTTCTTCCAGTGCTTTATCTAGATCAAATTCCATTTCTAAAAGAAATCAAAACTCTCTAATCAGATTAACCATGATATTTAGAACAAAAGACAATGTCATTCCTCTTTTTAGTGGTAAATAATTATAAGCACATTCAGGGAACTTAGCCACAACATGTCTGTTAGCAGACAGGGCACTGTGAGCAACTATTTACTCTCAAACACATTAGCAGAGTCCCAAAACAAAGCAACCAGTGTGGGCCACAAATGCAATCCAGAGGGAGGGAGAATCACCTGTGCTGCTTTTGAATTGAGAACTACCTAGAACCACCTCAGGCAAGCAAAGAAACAAAATGGTTTTAAGAAATTCTCACTTACCAAAAGCTCTGGACACTGGCCGGAGCATTCTACTGTGGATGCTTTTCCTTTTTGATTTAGGAGTCATCTATCAACACAAAACAAAACAAAAATTACTTTAGGGGACAAAAAAAATTACAACAAATCAGTTTTTCAAGCCTATGAACCATTTCAAGATCTGATTTAACACCAGAACAGAATGGGTTTTTTCTCATATATTCGGAACTTTTTCTAAATTGATAAATTGTTCAACTAACTTTGAACAGAAGTAAGGAGGTAATTAATTTTTCCCACTAAAACTGCAGGCTGCACACAGGATGATTATTGAAATTGTCCATGCATTAACTCTTTCATCCCCAATTGTAAAACGAAGGAACTATTAAGATCTCACCTCTGCATTTGAGATCACAACAGAGTAATTTAAGACTTAATTACTTTGAACAACATTGCACAGTTAATGACAATACCAGATGTAGTCCACCCCTTGTTCTGGCTTTTATTTTTGATATATACAAAATATACTTCCTCAGTTCATTTGCTAGTGGCATGTTACTGGGAACCTGTGTTTCTGGACACCACCACACAGCTCACAAACTTCCCTAGAAAAATGAGCTTTGGAGAACACAGCCCTTCTTCAAATAACAAAACACAATGTCAGTGTTGGCAGTATCTGTAGCAAACACATGACTGTCATGGACTTTAGACACATTAAGAATGGGTGGAAAGTTCAGCATATATTCAACACAGTTACTGAACTACATGCTATTAGTCTTCTCATATTTATCTTGCCAAAAAAAACGAGTACCTTGCCTTAAGAGTACAAATACCCAGGTTTGAGACTCAAGTTTGTTCTTTTTGGAAGAGAGTTTTCTTTCTTGTCTTGGCTGAAGCCTTCCAAAAGTTGGAATGGCAAGAAAGATATTTTTCCTATAGGAAATGGATGTATCACCAATTCCAAACTTCTTAACATAGCTCAGCACTGTAGACTTTTTATTTTAAAGTTGACCTACAGGTTTTCTCAAGAGTAAGTTCAAAATTACTCAGTTTAAATACAGATGGGCTCCTTTTGTGGTAGAATTGTACATGCTGGCTTTAGCGATACCCTTATACTTCCATGAACTTGCTAATCTCGAAGGCTAGTGACTTCAAATCTAGGAGCTTCAAATTCTGGAGTATCAGTCAGCAAGCTGTTGTGGCTTGCAACTCATTAACAGAATTGTTAGTAAAGTTTAGTAGTATCAATTTTATATCAGTCAGAAATGACATAGTTGGCATTAGCATTTCAGATAAATCATGAACTGTTTAGGGAAACATTTGCTGGTTTTATGTATGGGAAGTTCAGTGCACAGGCTCGATGTACTGAATTCCTATTCCCAAAATAGCCACGAGAATCATTATCCCACTACTCACATGCTCAGGGTTATAACAGGTTTTTGTTCTGTTTTCTCAAGAAAACTATTACCCATTTTCTCAAGACCAGAAAGAGACTTGAAGACTACAGGGTGGGCAGTGATAGCACTGCCTGAGCAACAGAGCTCTGGTTTTATTGCCATATATATTGTTGGGGATAAAAGACACCTTCAGCTGTTGCAGGTTTTCACTTCCACATTTGTAAACCATCAGTATATGATGCAATAGTTACAAGACCAGCCAGGAAGTAGTTTGCCATCTGAGCAGACTTACTATGACACTAATGAGCAGGAAAAGTATTGCTGCATCAAAAGGTCAGACACTACTTTTACAGTTACCAATAAATTAAATACAATTGATTCGATGGAGAGTGACTGGAGAGGTGCTGAATTTTTTCAGCCAAAACGGCAGTGGACTGTGCAAAAGGTAGGCAGCTGGGCAGCCTCTGAACTGCACACCTCGACAGCTGTACATCCATCCCCAAACCTGAAACAACCAAAGCATTCGCACCTCATGTAAGAAAGAGTTGAAGCAGCTCAGCCTTTGGTGGACAGCAATTACAAGTCATTATCAGTAGATTTGGTTTTATTTCCAGACATAGCCCATTTCTCTTGTTAAGGTATATGCACACACATTTTGGTCTGTTTCCCAATTTTTTTGGGTGGTATGACTGGAAGTTACATTTAGTACATACAGAAACTCGTGTGCTGAAGAAGATCAGAAAGAAGGACAGAAGACATGGCTGATGGGAGACCTGTGGCCACTCAGCAGCTGCACAGCCACGGCCAGTGTTCAGAGGGGATGAACACGGACAAGCTGAGAGCTGCCTTGGCCCAGGGCACCAATGCAAAACAGCACAGGGCAAGTTTTGAGGCTCCTGTGCAAGGACTGGAACACTCCAAACACATCTCCAACAGCCAGGAACAGAATGATTTCATCTTCCTTCCCTGACAAGAAAATGCCCCCAGATGATCCTGCAGAGCTTGTGCTGACAACCATAAGCCAATCTCTGCTATAACTTACTGTCAGCTTGGCATGATCCATCAGCAGCTTGGTTGCTGGGGATAAAGGCAGAGGGACAGAGATGCTTCCCATTTGCTTTAACAGCATGAATAACAGCTCCACGTACACTTTTATTTGAAAATCTTCTGTTTTCTAGCCTGTTTAGGAGTGCACAGATGAAAGGCTTCTTGCCAAGTGAACTTTCTAGATCACACGCAGAGCAAAATGGGTCAAAGCATTAATTTAAATAGGCCAGTGTGCTCTTTTACAAAATATTAGGCTTAATCTCTGCTTAACATCTCAGCCACCTCACAGTCTGCTACAGCAGCAGTGCACATGTCATTGCTAGAGGAGATACCCAAACTCCCCAGCCCGAGCCCCATTTCTTGTCCATGGAACTTTTTCATGGAAGCAGTTCAGCTTTGGCAGAAAACACATCTTCTGCCTTCCCAGCACCTCTGCCCCACAGGCACAACGTGGGTCTCCAGCCTTACGTTTCCCTTGTGGCCTTCACAGAGGAATAGCTGTTAGTATCAACCTCCCCTCATTCACATCTTCCAAGGACTTTCCATTCTAGCAGACCACCTCCTGAATTCGTCCTTGTTTTGCCTACTTTTCCGTGAGCACACTGTAGAAATCTGACAGAACAGATAGAAATAATAACAGCATCTCTGGAATTTGAGAGGACCTCTTGAAGTCTGCATGCACCAATGCCACTGAGATCTCAGGAGATGGCTCCATGAATTACCCCTCTGCAGCAGATGTGAGCCAGCAAATCTCTACCACACTTTCAAATAAGAGCTTACTTAGACTCTGTCACGTGTGTCCTTGCTAAATTTAAGCTCCCAGGATCTCTTCCCATGATCACTTTTCCAGAATCTTCCCTTCTGACTGCCTTCCTCACAAAGAAAGCTCTCTAGAGTTTTCTGAAATTATATTACCAGCTGTGGAAGAACACTAGTACCTTGGGAATTAAAAACAGCAACTGAAATTGTTCTGTTTTGAATGCTAGAAAACAATGTACTTTCAGAAACAGGATCTCAGATACTCTCCTTGTTTATACACATAATTGAAATTACTCTCAGTGCTAAGGGATATGCTTATTTCCATGTTTTTCTCCTCCTACTCCACAGTAATTTGTAGTCAATCCTATTAGATACAGAGATGCTCTGTGACCGTCCTGTCACTTGCCTTTCAAAAGATTTCAAACAAACTAATGAGCAACTTGCTGGTTCCTCTTGACAATTATCTCCCCAACCAGACTCCCTTGAACATATGGGTTTTCAGCTTTGAGAACATGTTAAGGACTATTCTTTCTTTAAGCTGTATGATGCTTGAACATGAAACCAAACAACAGACTTTCCTTCTAGCAGTAATATTTGTGCTTATACCTCCAACATCAGCACTCTGCTTTGGTTTGGTCTTAAACACCAAGGGATTCCTTTAAATTCAGGTGCTACATTAGCTGAACCTTTTTGTAAATCCGATCTCAATCCTGAACCACTGCCTATTACATTTGTAGGTGCAGATGGATGGCACTACAGTCTCCCAGGAGACTCTCAAGGCAGTACAGAGGCAAATGGAGCACAAAAACATAAACAAGTAGGCCAGAAACAGCAGAGCTAAAAAAATACTTACACTTGTACAGCAGAGAGTCTCCATGCAGCAAAAAAGAAAGAAAAAAGAATATGAATGGGGAAGACAAAGCAATAGCAGTTCTCAGGAAAGGAGGCAAAACCAGGAATCACCAAAATAAAGAAAACTAAAGCCAAAACACTTGGAAGTCTTAGCAGGAAAGGTGACATGCAAGAATGAGGTAAAAATCCCTTGTATTTGGAAGTGCTATACATTTGGTATTTCCAGTGGATAACCAGAGAAGTATGTGATCTCTCGTTTGATCTATATTGGGACAAATAAAGGTTTTCTGACATTTGTTTCCAATATTGGCACTTGCCAATGGTGCCAACCTGCCACCTGCTGTCCCAATACACTGTGTTTTTCCATTTTGCTGGCACCAGTAGCCAGAAAAAAATGCAATTCTATTACTTCCAAGTCTGAAGGAAGATTCTGAATTAAAAATTGCCAGTTTGTTGTGGTGTGCAAGCAAGCAAGGAAAACAAAACAAAGCTTCTCTTGAAGGAATGAAAAAGGATGGCAGTCTGTTCCCCTGAGGTTTAAATAAACCTGAACTAAAGCAACAATATTTCTCCTTCCCATAAGGAGGTTTAGAGGCACAGACTTTCAAGCACTTTTGGCACATGAGAAGGATGCTGTTTCATGACTGAAGCACAACCTTTTCTCTTCCCTTCAAAAACTGTAGGCAAAAAAAGGAAGCAGCACAGCCGTCATAGGAAATGAAGCAATGCCAAATGCCATATCCCATCTCTTCTATGGCTCATTACCTATCATGCCCCTCCCAAATTTAGGGTTAGAAAAAACACTTATTAGAAGTGGAGTTTTGTTTTCAAGTTGAATTTGAGCTACTGCTATAACAACACTGCAGGTGTTAGCAGACTGTGGCAGAAGTAGTCATGGTTTGGATTAAACCCCTTATCAAGAAAGTGCTGCATGTTCTTGCACCCAGCTCCTCTCCTTTATTTTCCTGCTGTTCTCAAAGTCAGTTGTTTGTTTGTTGGGGTTTTGCCTCAGGGTTTTGGGGTTTTCTTGTCTTTATTTTCTTTTACCTTCAGAAATTTTGGCTTTATGCAAGAGTTCTCAGCTAGCAGTGACTCAGGCAAACCAACTCATTATTCTCATTTTTGTATGCTATCCATGCACACATACACTCTTACTCAATTTCTCTGTCAGAATCTATGTTCTCTCTTCTCTTGTTCATTTTCTACACTATCAATCACTACAGCTGCTCTCAGAATGCTGGAAGAGACTGCAGAATCCATTGACAAAATCTCGAAAACTGGAACAATCTTAAAAAAAAGTGCTCTTGCACACTTCAAAAAATGAATCTGCAATACTGATTCTCTTTCAGACAGCTTTCGTGGCAATACTCCAGCATTTTCTGTGTATTTAATGCACAGGCAGGAAATTTATTTACATTATGTATGCAGTTGGAAATGTGATTAGGACCAAAGCGCAAAGTAACACACATAAATGGAAGCAATCCCAGAATCTGAGGGAGTTTACAGTCTGTGGTCCTGATCCAACAAGGGCTTATAGAAACTCCGACCTTCCACACTTCAGTGATCTCCTGACTACTTAAAAGGTGCTAAACACCTTGTGGATGGGGAGTAAGGAGGGAGGAGGGTGCACAGCAGGCAGCAGGTTAGACAAGGAAGCACCATTAAGCAAAGCAAAGACCAAGGGACTTGCCTGAAGCCACCAAGGAATCTGGGTGCTCTGCAGGGAACCCAATGCCAGCCTTCAGATCCCTGAAGTGCTACAGACCATGAGGCCTCTCAACTCTTCCCCCCTTTGTTTGCTCTCAGCAGAATTGCAAAATAAAGTGGTCTGCCTCCTAGAGTACTACAGGGGCCATCCCTGAAGATGAAACACCAACCCACAACCAAAATTAAACCCAAATAAATTCAAAAATTGCATTGGGAAATTATTACAATGTGTCAATGAAGTTCGAGATGTCAGAAAAAATGTTTCAAAGGAATTTTACAGAACGTATTTATCCAGTGCTATACCATTTCAGCTATATGTATTTTGTGGGGTATGGCTTTTTAAGGAAGAGCCATAAGAAAACAAGGCCTTTAATCACAAGGCCTGCTGTTTTCTTTTGCTGTAAGGAATTCTGACCTGTAAAGCTGCCATGACACCAGTTTAGTCAATCAATGTTTCCCAAGCTTCTTTTAATCTCCTAACTACCTCTGAGTGTCACACACCTGTTGTCTCATTAAAAAAAAAAAAAAAAAAAAAGACAAAAATTTCAGGTATACTTCATAAAGCACAGCAGCAAATTGACCAGTTCTGGTTTTCACACATAAAATCTTTGGACATGCAGGTATCTCATCATCTGTATAGCAACCCTTAGAAACTAGGAAGTTGCTATTGCTTACTTCAACTACAGAAGATTTTGTGATGTGATTTCCAGAGTGAAACCTTCCACGTGGCTTCAGGAAATCAGTGATGTAATTCCCGCTAGCAGTGACAGCAACCTGAGCCACTGTCCTTAGATTCTGGCCCTTGAGTGCCATTGTCATTGGAAAGTTAAATGCAATGCTAAATATTGAGTTCTGCACTCTATATGGAAATAGATTAGATAGATAGACAGACAGACAGACAGAGTAAATAGCGTAAATAAATATGGCTTACAAATAATCCATATGTGAGTTTCAGGAGTATGTTTGTTTATTTCCTTCCCTCCCTCAAGAGCTGAATTTCTAGAGAAGGAGCTCTGGTTCAGAATTAAATCAATTAGTCTCATCTAAAGCGCCCTGACCTTTAGAATCACTTTGTACAGAAACATTATCTGAAAGAAAAGGAGTAGCACTGCAGTAAGATAAGCTCAGTAGATTTGCCCTTGAGCTTGTTATATTTTACTAGCCAAGAAACCTTTGCTTTTCTGCTTGCTGAGATGTGGCTCATGTATTCTGTGATATTTCATCAAACATTTCTATATTTTCTTTTAATTAATAATTCTGTGCTTGCATCTTTCAAGTCATGTAGAATTTCTGCTAATAAACATTCCCACATATAAACAGTCAAAGCTTTCATTATGAAGAGTGAAAAACCACATACATGAATTGAACTGAGTGGTTCCTAAAACTATAAAACCAAATTCCATGTTCTGAATTAGTATCCTGCAAGGATTTCATGCCTGCAACTACCACCTGCAGAAGAAAAAGCAGTTCTCTGTAGCATCAGCTCTGTATTCTATTTGCTCGTGAAGTGGTTAACATCTTCTACAGTAGCTGGGCTTCAAGATGATCAAGAAGATGGTTCCAACTACATTACTTTTGCTTTTATAGCTATTTTAGTTAAAAACTAAGTGCGGAACAGAGAGCTGCTGCAGGTCAGCTTAGACAAACCATATCTTGAAGTCACCATAACCTGCTTGCTTGTCATTGTTCATTACCTTCAGCTGGCAAATGCTGACCCAAAATTTACTTTGTTCATGACCTAATCTTCAATACAGTAAGAATAAAAAGCTCTAAAACTTGGCAAACATGGGTGGGTGGACAGCTGTTCAAGATACCCTTAAGCAGTTCTTTAACTGCTACCACATGTCTCAGGTGCCCTGGGCAAAACACATCATTAAAGCAACTCAGAGGCAATGTACTCCTGAATGGATGCTCAAGCCAGCAAAAATAAGGCTTAGGGCAACCTGGTCTAGCAAAGGGTGTTCCTGCCCATGGCAGGAGCTTGGAGCTAGATGCTCTCTAAAGGTCCATTTGACCATCTGATGATTTTATGAATAAGAATAGTTATATCTGCCTGCCCTAGAGCTTCCCAGGATTCTTCTGCATCTCTCCTTCCTTCCAACAACCTGAACAGCTACCCAAAGGATAAGCAGTCATCTAGACAAAAACAACCAGTCAGTTTGCCGCTGCTGTCAGACCCTTTGTGGGCAGATGATGCACTGCTTGTGGTGACATTTGACAGGGGAAATGCTACAGGGACATTTATCACAGTGAGTCAGACACAGTTTACTCTGGAAGGGCAAGTGGACTCTATGCTCAGAACTACAATGGGAAGTTTTACACTTGAAAACCTAGGCACACTTGAGCTGTTGTTATTTTCTCATAGAAAATATTGCTCCAGACATCTCTCCAGCATGCACAACAAATCTTTATACCCCTTGGACACGCTGAAATATACTTAATGAACTAAAACATTAAAAAATACCTCTCAACTTCCTGAAATTTAAGTCCTGTCTATACTAGATCAAGATTCCTATTGAAAACAGGAAATATCTTGACAGGCAACTAGCAAATATTTTAAGACCACGGAGGAGAAACTGAAATACTTGAGCAGAGTATTTGAGTTTCCGCTATTAAAAAAATGAAAGAAAAGGTCAGTCATTATTTACCCAAGAAAGGATGGCAAAACTCAAAAGCTGACATTTGCAGTGATGACACCAAAATGTGACACATGATTTAAATAATGCTGCTTGGTCAGACAGTCATGGGGCAGCACATTAGTCTAGGAGGGACAGAAACACCATGAAGAACTGGAAGATGCCTACCCTGCAAAGCAGGACTGCTCACCCACAAGCATGGAATTCAGTGCTGATTGTATGGACACAAACTTCCCAAGAGTATCTAAACACTGTGATATTAGAAATAACTCAAAGCTAAACTGCACCAGATAAAATGTGGTTCTGATCAGCTTTGAATGAAACCAACCTGGCTTTTTTCTTACTTTGTTTTTTTCTCCTGTTCTTTTAGTGTTCTTTAATATCTGAATACTTTGAAGATTCTTTCAGCTGTTTAAGTGCTTTTGGTTTCAGATTAGTATTCTAGTCCTGCCACTACTGACCTCAAAAATTCACAATAATTGGATCTAAAATGAGGTAAGACCTCACTGCAGAGATACATCCACCTCTTCGTAATGAGACTTCAGCTGACCTGAATAGCATTCAAAGAAAGTATGTTTACCTCTAAGCTCCCCTCTAGTCCAATAGAAGGGTGTTTTCAGAGGCAGCCTGATAGATTTAGGAATAAGGCTATGTGATGCAGTCGTTAATGATAGCAGTGATGAGACTTGATGGCTTGGAAGCTGCCTTCTAGCCAGTAGGTATGCTCGATTTTATTCATTTATTTATTCTGAAGTTCCTATTTGGTAACCCAGCTCATCCTAACGTGTTGGGGAAGATGAAATAGGAAAGCCTTATAGATATTGCCTTGCAGGGGACGCTGAAAATATGGAAAGTATAATTGAAATTGAGATGAGAACAAGGTTTGAGTTGAAAAGTAACTAAGAAACAATGGTATAGCTGGTTGAAGGTAATCCTCCTTCTTGATAGAACAATACCCTCTGCCTAGGCAGGTCCAAAGGTCAGAACAAACCATACCTGCCTGGTAGGAGATTCCCAAAAGCAGTTTTTTTAAGGTTTAAAATATACCCCATATGGTAATGTAATGATTCTTATAGGTTGCATGCAAATGTTGTAGAGTTTGTAGCTTGTTTCAGATTGGTTAAAGAGAATTAGAATATTCAACAGAGAAGATGATTTATTGTATTGTAAATGGCAAATCGCTCTCTTTTTGCTCTCTCTTTTTGCCTCTTTCTCTCTCTTTCTCTGGCCTGCTTTGAGCTGCGTCTTGCAGCCCAGCAAGCCTCTCACACCCACGCTCTTTCACAATAAACTCCCATACTCTAAACCCATCTTTAGAGATCTCTCACTTCTATTTTACCCTCATAACCAAATCCCACAGAGTTAAATCCTACTTTAATGTACTTATCCTTGACAAAATATAGCAAAGTCTAATGGTTCTCTGTAACAGCCTGCCCTAACACCGACTTTATCTCCCCTCTTCCTCTGAGGAACTACTCTTTATCCGTGGAGTACGAAGTATCAGTTTTGCAGAGCAAAAAATGGCAAGCCTCATGTTCTTCTGGGTGAAGTGAGAACCATGAAGCACTCTCAGTGAGACAGACTCATGCTTGTGCTATTTTCAGCAGGCTCTCCAGATTTCAGAGTAAACAAGATTTCCCCAGACAACACAGATTAAGTACCTCATGCCAAGTTGCTCATCTGAGATGCTGGAAGAATCAAAAAGCAGCAAAAAGGACCATAAACCTATAGAGAAAACTCCTCAACCATTTGAGAAGGTCAGCCTGCCAGATACTAATTGAATTGCGACACATCATGGCTGCAGAGAGATGCGTGCTACAGAATCGGCATTATCACATGTTATTCTCAGGCTGTTTGCTGTTGTGCCTCTGCCAAAGGCTCCAGAGCAGGGATTTTGGCAAGAACTACCCCAAAGGAGCTCCTGCTGATCTACCATGAGAAATAACAAGCAGGGAAGTTCAGCTCTCAAGACCAGTGTTTTAGTGAGTGGTTTGTTACTACTGAACAATGTGGCTTTTTCATGGCACATGAAGTAAACCGATGGAAACTCAGTATCAGTAAGACAATTTCTGTCACAAAGGATGTAACTGCCTTCTTTTTTCCAGCTGGGAACCGGATAATTTTCTTCCTAGTATCTGGTACAGTGCTGTGTTTTGGATTCAGCATGAGAATAGTGCTGATAACATGCTGGTGTTTTTAAATATTGCTTACACTCAATCAAGGGCTTTTCAGCTTCTCAGACAGCCCTGGCAGCAAGAGTGGGGGTGAACAAGAAGTTGTGAAGGGGCACAGCCAGGAGAGCTGACCCCAGCTGACCAAAGGGACATGCCACACCACATGGCATTGTGCTCAGCTTATACAGCCAGGGGCTGCTGCTCAGGGACTGGCTGGGCATCAGTCAGCAGGTGCTGAACAACTGCATTGTGCATCACATGTTTTGTATGTTTTTTCCCCATTATGACTATATCCCCTTCCTTTTCTGCTCTTTTAAACTGCCTTTTTTTTTTTTTTCCTCAGACCATGAGTTTTACTTTTTTCCTGGCTCTCTCACACATCCCACTGTGGGGGAGTGAGTGTGATGTTCAGCTGCCTGCCAGATTAAATCACAGCAACTACACACCCTCCTCTCCAATTCCAACACAAGTCTGGGTCTGCTAAGTCACCAATATTATGGGAAGACAAGTGCCTGGTACAAGTGTCACCACCCAAACAGAATACCCAGCAGCTGCATTCCACAATTCTTCCTATAATGTAAGTAGAAAGCAATCTCTAAATTTATACTACTTTTTTTTTTAAATTAAAACAAGCATGCAGTATTGTTAAGCAGTTTATCACATTCTTGATTTACTTCATATTGTGGCAATAATACCCTAGATTACAAGAAAAAGCTTTGAACTCTAAGAAATCTCAGCAGGTTTAAGAAAAACAAACTATCTATAAATTATCCATCACCTCCTTCCATTTAGAGACCAAGAAAAGACACTGAAAGCCAGGTTTCTTCTAGTGTTTCAGCTGGGAACATGCAACCCCTCATAAGCCTGTACTCTGTAGTCTATACATGTAACAAGTATTGAACAAACATGGATAAGGGCAGTGAGGATGCTGCAAAACTAAATATAGAGGAACCAGGAAAAAATTGGTAATAAATATTCACTATTAAAATTAATGTATTCATTATGCTAATGAGGATATCACATAAATTGCAGATAAACAAGATATTCTACAAAATGATCACACGGGTTTCCTTTGTATTCCACTTTCTCAGCCCCAGCACTGTATGTGTGGGGAAAGGCTTAAGGAGGACTCTGGCTCTGTGCTTTGCTCCTCCTGGAGATATTTCCATAAACTGTCCTAGCTCGGGGTGAGTCAGAAATATGACTGGACTCCCACTGAAGCAGATTTGCTTGCATGCCTGTGAGCCTTTTCAGAAGCCAAGAACACACTCACATAACATAATGCCAGTTTCTAGCTTCCCACAGAGTGCTGTATTTACTGCACATCAAAGGCCCATTTCTGCTAATGCATACAAGAGAGAAACTCAAGTGTCACAATCAATTTAATCCAGCATTCATCCAGGCTGCTGCCTTTGCCCTCATCCCTGTCTGCTTGTTTCTGCCACTCAGGATTTGTTTTGTGGACTCAACCAGGGGACTAGTTGGTGTGTAAACTAACCCGGGAAAGAAATCCTCCGTGAAAAGCTGGATTGTCAGTCAAATCAGTTCCCACATGCAGTTTGTTGTGGGGATGTGTGAACACCAGCACAAGCGTGAGGGTGTGGGCAGCAAAGCACGAACTGCGTATGGGGGAAAGTGGAAATGCTCATTTCAGCAAAAAAAAGATTTTTGCTGGATTAAATCAGTCACAGAGCTGGAGCTTTATTTATAGCGTGGGAGAACAGACGGAGTCCAACAGGAGACGGGGTTTTATTGCAGTAGGTGTTCAGTCTTGCATCCAAAAAGCTGACTCTCAATGCCTGAGACAATTCTGTAGCAGGTAAATAGAAAGCAGCAAGAATCAGATTTGGTAGTAAATCAGGGCATACCAGAGAATCTGTGTTTTGGTTTTTCTTCCTACAGCATCAGTGCACGTGTTCCTGAGTCTGCACCATGATCTCATCCTTCTGTGAAAGCAACTGCAGAGGTTTCTCTTGTTTTAATTTGAACTTGCTCTTGATGGGAGGGTGGCAAGGGTTGGATGTGGGTTAGGGGAGAAAAGCTTACAGGTGCTGCTTTATGCATTTGGGGTGGGTTTTTTGCTTATTTTTTTTTTAAATTATTTTATTTTTGCTGAGTGCCATTCTTCTTTTTCTCTGAAAACACTGAGGTCCATACACTCCTTTTCCTTCAGAAAACACAAGGTCATAAGTCTTGATCTGAATACTGGATTCATCTGCCAAATCTTTGACAATGGCTAGCCAGGAAAAACATACACCACCAATCTACAAGTGTTCTGCTATTTCTGCAAATTTTTTTCTCTACTCTACAGGTGAAATCTGCTGTTCAATAAAGAACTTTAATACATTGCTCATGAGACTTTTTTTTAAACTTTCCTCCATTGAAGTCACAGAACAATTTCTGTGGTTAAAATTAGAAATAGATGAGAAATGGCTAACACTCAATATTCATCACAGGCAGTCCTTTCCTCTTAGCCACTTGCATTTCTTCAAACACAATTTACCATCCAAGCGTTTCAATCTTACACTGAAATGCTTTAAAGAAGAGTTATAGGCAAACCTCTGTATTACAACCTACAATTCCTTTACATGTCACAAACAACTTCCTGCCATACCTCTTCATAACACAAACAACCTCTGCTTTGCTCTAAAAACAATACTTATCCTGACTGTATGCTTGTTACGACTTACAGTAATTAAGTTATATTGCAAAAACTGATATTTTTAAAAAGATGGGTATATAGATTTTTAGTGAAAGAAAAGCTATTTCTCTCAAAACATCTTTAAATAGTGGCTCGACTCTACTGGGCTCTATTTATTATTCTAGAAGCCAAAATAACATTAAAAAAACCAAAACAAACAACCAAAAAAAACCCCAAATAAAACCACTAAAGAAAATATTGCTAAACACAATCTACCAAAGATGCTCCACTATCTTTTGGTGGGGAATTGAGCATTATTTAGAACTTCTTACTTCTGCAAAGTACTAATGCACATGAAGGAATAAAGTACAACTCGAATCATTATGCAAATTAAAATCAGTTGGTATCTACCTACACGATTACACATACCAAGACACATGATATTCAGCCTCAGTAAAAAAAGGGTACATTATTTAAAGTTAGTTTTAAAATGCATGCACGAGTTGAACACGTGTCACACTCATCATATATGCACAGAAAAATTTAGACAAACCATACTATTTTATGAGTTTAATTCATGTTTGAGTCTAAGCTCTGAAAAGCAGGCCGTGCTTTTTTCTTTAATCTGAGAAGAGCAAGTAATTTTCTGCATAAAGATTTTCCTTTCCATCTTAGCTGCACGCAGCTTTTATCTAATGACTTATTGCCATCAATGCAGCTCTAATTAAATGTAGACAACTAAGACAGCTGTAGATTAGAGAAGCATCAATTTACTGTAGTGCAGCTCAGGGAGATCAGAAACCCTTGGACGTGTAATGTTCCAGCAATCTCGTCCTGTGCTGGACCACTCAATTGTTCCCAGTGTTCTTCACAACTCATTTAACAGACTGGCAAATTCTGGTATGGCTGACAAGTCTTTCATATTATGGGCTCTCAGGCCACTGTTAAAGGCTAGACTGAGAAGCCTGCTCTAAGCTGAAGCCAGTAAGTGTTAATTGCAGAGTTTGGTATTTAGGAAATCCTAATTCACACAACAGAAAATGGCAGAAGTAACATTTATAGTTTATTTTTCAGCGATGCATTTTGTGAGCCCATTTGTGATATTTCATTCTCTCTTGTTGTCCTGGGTTAACCATATGACCTGTTTGTATCCCCAATCATCCTCTTACTTATACTGGACTTATAAGTTCTACAGCTTTAAGTTAAGTCCAGAGAGACAGAGAGAGTGAAAGTGGTGGAAAAAAAAAACCACTCGCCATTTGTATACAAGAGTCACATCTTATCACTTAGAAAAGCCTTAAGAAAACAGAGAGACTACATTCCAGCGGGACTACAGTTTTTTTTTCCCTCTAGGGGTGTACAGGAACAACACCCAGCAGAAGGTTTTCCTCAGATTTTTCTCAACTTTTTTACAGAGAGAAACTTTATTTCTTTTACTGAGTATTTTTTCCTTTTTCCTCCTCCTGAGACTAACTGACATCACGTGAACCCAAAACACCAAGGAACCCCCGGGGGCCTCCCCCCTCCCCGCCGACTTTGACAACCAGGCCCGATAATCAACCCCCCTCACTAGAAAACTGAACCAGACTCAGACGAACTCTAAATCTACCATCTCTTCAAAAAAAAGGAGAGATTTCATTACTTTCATATTATCCAATTTTTTTTCCTATACTTGTAAATATTCTATTTGTTAAATAAATAGTTTTTTCCACTTTTCTCTAAGGAAATTCTTCCCAGACCTGTAAGGAGAGGAGTGATTAGAATCGACTCTTCCTAAAAGAAACCCCCCCCAAAAATTTCCTCCTAAATATTTACCCTAAACCAGGACACTTGTCTGTATTGTTTATACATATCTATATTTCTACTCTGTCAGGGAAATCCTCCCAGCTACAGCCACTCTGCCTGAGAATAGGTGGGCAGGCTCTGAAACAGAGCCTGTTTGTTCCCTGTATCACCAGCAATGGAGGTTTCAGATCCCTATGCTGCCAGTACAAGTGTTCCAAACTTTTCTGTATTCGGCTTTCAACCCACAGATAAAAACAAACAGCTCATAAACATTTTAGTACCAACACATCCACTTCACTCACAGTCACTCCCCTAGCTTCAATGATATACAATCTACCTGCAACCATAGTCAAATGTGAATTCAGACCTAGTTTTTCCCCACATTGTTCAAATACAGCATCAAGGGAAGCTGGTAAATAACAACATGCTGCTGTATGGTTTACCCCAGCCAAAATACTGATCATAAACAGGCTTACTGAAGAAAACAAGAACGAAGAATTGATTGAAATAATGGAGGTTTGCAAAACACAACCTGTTTTGCAAACAGGAAATGGCTTCCCCCAAATGGTGGTCCAGGCTCAGTGTCTGTCCTTCACAACCAAAATCTCTTCTTCCCAAAACATCTTGACTGCCAGCAAGGCTGGGCTTAGAACAGGTGAGTTTTCTCTGGCATCTCAGGACCACAATCAGCCTCATCCTACATTCCAAATTCTTTTGGCTATAGGAGATTAGGCTCCCAAACAAGCACAGTACCAAACTGCAATTCAAGGTTTTGAGTTTGAGGTTTGCATAACACACAGCCAGGTACATCTAATCAAAAGGCTAAGATCTGCTTAGGGATTTAAAACAGCCAAGCAAGGCAGTGTCCTGGACTAATGCCACTTTGTAAGTAAGATCTAAATAGCCATTTCTCATATAAGATCAAAAAGAATCAAAAGAAATCAGGTTCCTAATTACAGCTCATAAAACCACATGCTTCTCTTTCTAGTAAAATCTCTCACCCCCCCCCCAATATATTTGTGTCCTGCACTGACCAGCTCACAAAGCGTTCACTGATGTCCCTTGCAGAAGCTTCCTCATTTCCACACAAATATCTGTGTGGCACTTAAAATCTGCCACAAATCAGGTTATGTTTACCAAGAGAATATCTGAAATCTGTAGGGCTTCCCACAGCTGGAGCACCTCTCCTGTGAAGACAGGCTGAAGGAGCTGGGGTTGTTCAGCCTGGAGAAGAAAAGGCTCCAGGGAGACCTTGAAGGGGACCTGCAAAAAGGCAGGATTTTTCACAAGGGCATGTAGTGATAGAAAAAATGAGAAATGGCAACTGAAAGAGGATGGGTTTTGATAAGAATATTAGGAAGAAATTCTTTACTCTGAGGGTGATGAGGCACTGGAACAGGTCGCCCAGAGAAGTTGTGAATGCCCTGTCCCTGGAAGTGTCCAAGGCCAAATTGGATTGTGCTCTGACCAATCTGGTCTAATAGAAGATGTCCCTGCCCATAGAACATGATCTTTCCAACCCAAACTATTCTATGAATTCATCTATTTATATTTTTACAGCAGCAACCAGCATCATTTGCAGTCAGGATGCAAAAAGCAGCTTCCAAATAAGGATTACAGTTTTTAATAAATGGATTCTTTAGCACTGAGTAAGATTACTGCTCATGTTTATTTGATGCTTCATTCTCCTCAGAAATTAGATACTGATGAGAATCTGGGTCACAAAGGTATTTGAATCTCTGTGCAAGATGAGGGTGAATGAAGAGAATGAAGACATATAAACACTTCTGAAGATAAGTACAGTTAGCATCTAATGCATTTTTCAGAGTGTAAGCAGCATCACATTTTCATTATTTTAATATGGCCAAAGTGAAAGATAACAGCAGAGTGATATGATGCTTTCATATAACCATGGTGATGAGAGATAAAGACAGGAGCTATTTTTTACATTTCCAGTATTACTATCCTTAACAGGCTACAAGAATAAATTTAAAGGCAGAGCGTGGGGTGTCAAAACCAGCCAGCATGCAAAAACTAACTTACAGGCACAGTGCTTAGATGCCACACATTTTACTGGGATGTCTCTCCCATAGGAGCTAGGGCTCGAAATGATTACTGAATGCTGGCCACAGAAAGCTTCTGGAATGTGATAGTACCAGTGATGAACGAGATGATGTAATCAACACCATAAGCCTCCCAGGAATTTGTGATGCTCAGACAAATACTGTATTAAATCAACTCTCAGTGAAACAGGAGATTTGGAAGGGAGAGGGAACCTATTTTGAGCTAGTATGTCCAATAAAGGTGTGCTTTTGTTTTATAGACAAATGAGACCAACAGATGGCTACTGCAGATAGCAGCAGCCCTGCTGCTCCTTCTCCTGTGCTGTCTGACTCTGCAGTACATTTACTCAGGGAGCTGAATCAACAAACCTACAAAAATCTGCAATCAGTTTTTCTGCCATTTTAGCCTCTGATGAAAGCATATGGCCAAGGAATCAGGTAGGAAGGCAGAGGAGAAAGCCCATTCCTCGCAGGAGTGACTAAATTAGACACACTAATTTGTAATAGAGAAGCACTTCCTAAAGTTCCTGTCCACAGTAAAGTTCCCCAACCAACTGAGCTGGGTGGAGGGGAATTCGAGATTGAGAACAGTTAGCAACCCAATCATTTGCAATCATGTGGATTCCCATCTTGTAAGGATGATGATATGACACAGAGCCATCTTTATAATAAAGTCACACATAAATCAACTTCTATTCATGGTCAGAACATAACTAACATAACATAACTTTCAGGCAGAAATATTTTTTGTCATGGGTGAAAGGAATCCATGTCAAGTAGAAGGAAGACAAAGGCAGAAAGCAGCATGTTGTCTAATTTATTACCTCAGCTGAACCTCTGTGCAACTGTGCCCAGTGGAAGAGGTGTTTACTGTACCAGCTTGATTGCAGCAGTGTTTGCAATGGAAAGGCCCTTGGGCAGGCACGAGGAAAGAAGTGAAGAAAAGGAAAAAGCTTTTCTTCTGCTAAACAGCAAGATGTAAAATCAGGCAGAAACCAAGCTAACGACTTCTTCTAGAAGCCAATTCCCAGCTTCAGTTTCCTGATACCATGAATTTGCTAAATGACATTCTGAAAAGTGTCTTTCCTCCAGTTACCTGTGTCCTTAACCACAGGGGCTGTGGAATGTGTCTTACCATACAAGTGTCCAGATCCTCCAAACGTTCTATCTCTGTCAGCTCCTCAACTGTGATCATAGAGCGTTTGGTGGGTTTTTCTTCAGCTAACTCAATCTCCAGGGATTCTTGCTGTGGAAGGGGTTTGCCACGTCTGGTCAAATGGTCAGCCTGGAGACAAGGATAAAGACAGGAACACACCAGTCAAATCCAAAAAAGACAAAGAGAACTCAGCCAGAAAGGTTACAGAATTTCAGTGATCAGAGAATCAGTGACCAGATCAGAGATCCTGGAAGGTCACATACAAAAGGAAAGCTCAGTTTTGTTGGTTAGTCTTCACACTGGATTTGTCTAATAAAGAAAATAAAAGCGTGAAAGGGGACATTTTCTTGAACCATTATTCTAGTTAATAAACACAAAGACATGTACAACATCCTCAATATTATTCTTGTAATTATTCAATGGCCAAAATGTTATAATCTGCTATTTACAAAAACAACACAGTTTTAAGTACCTCAGTTCTGTTTCACTGAAGAAATCGACAGGGAAAAGCTGTAGCAACATTAAAGTCTATTTTAGACCTGCATAGCAAAAACTGTTACTGAGACCACAGAAAATGTTAAATAAACCACCCTGGATTGTATTTGGAATGGAGTGGGCACATGATGCCATGAAAATTATGAAATATTTTCTAGTTCTTTTGATAACTGAAGAGAATATTAAAGAAATATCTACTAAAAGCAAATATTTGAAGATCAGCTATCCCAAATCAGTTAGTCACAGATATCTTCAAAGAGGCAGCTAGGGAGAGCTGCAGTCGATTGCTTCACATCAGCACAACTCAGGACAACCTGTGGATTGCAATTGTGTTAACTATCAAAAAAGGTAAATAGATGACCTGAGTCAATTATGGCTCATTTAGTCTGGTGTCTACCTAGGAAAAACAACTGGAGAGTTGCTATGAATTAATCTTCAGGCACTCTAAAATAGCTGCAATAATAATTAAAGCTAATTGTCACCACATTAGGCAAACTGAGGTCTTGTCAAGCAAGGTTTATTTTTCAAAGCTGCCTCAAACACTACTATGCCAATGCAACAAACACAGACATTTGTGGGTGGTTGAATTAGTAGAACATGACACTCCAATTTAAGGAGCTGGCTGAGAACTGTATCAGTGCATTTAATCTTTGCTGTACTAAGAAGGAGCTGCCAGCTCTCAGATTGCAGCTGTCAGCTGAAGATTAACAGTGTCAAATTAGACAGAAGTTTCTCCAGCAGCGTTTTTGAGACCAGTACTCCTCAAAGTTTTCATCACTGCTCTATCTGAAAGAATCTGCAGCTAACAGAAACATGGCAGAGTTAAATGGTGAAAGGAACATGCTAGTAATGTAGGCAAAAATGGATCACAAAGCAAATCAACCCAAACCAAAATGTACAATCTGAAACCAGGAGCACTGGCAACTGTCCAGAAGCCTCCCCTCCAGTGGGAGGGAGGTCTAGCAAATCCTCTCCTAAAAATGAGCTACCACTGAAACTCTGACAAGGGAATGAATTCTTATATTCTTGGCTATGTAAATACAAAGAATAAGGAATATCAGGAGAAAAACAATTTCACTCCTGTGTACAGTGTTGGTTAAAACACTTAAATAGTCTGTCTGGTTCTGGAAACCACAATTTTAAAAGCAACTTCTTAAACAGCTGGAAAAATTGCAGAGGATTTTCAGTGAAGTGACTCAAAGGCTGGAGAAAATGACGTACTGTGCAGGAATCAGGGTATGTTCAGGTTGTGCAATACCACTGGACAGAAACAGCCCAGTCACTGCTCATTCCAGCTGAGCCTCCTCCAGGAAAAACTGGAGCTCATTCATGTGGTCTCTCCCACAGCAGGCTGCTGCTGCTGCATAGCTCCAGAGACCAGAGGTTGTACCTTTACACAATGCTGCTCTGTATTATGAAGATGCATGCTCTAATAACTCAGTCTTCTATTAAAAAAAGGGGCGGGGGCAGCAGAAAGAGTGATTTGTTTTAAGCATGTGAAGTCTTTCACAGAGAGGAAACAAAGAGAAATATATATGGTTCCCTTATCTTGTGGAGAAAAACATCTGAAAGAAATCATGACTGCAAGTTGAAGCCAGAGAAATTTCAATTAGAAGTGAAGAGCAACTTTAATCACAACAACCACCCACGCTACATTCTTTAAAAAAGAGTACTGGAATGTCCTTACATAGCCCTGTTGCATTAGAAGCAAAAAAGTTTTTCTGTGGATACACAGTTGTTTATTTCTTCCACTCTTGATGAGGCAAGTGCCTCTATAATAAATATACCTCAATAATAAATATCTGTGCCTTCCAACAGCCCAGGATCTTCAAGTAAACAGTGTTTCCTTTCCCACATTCCTACTCCTTTCTCTTCAAACTTGATACCTACATTTCTGTAGGTATCTCAAAACATACTCTGTCAGGGAACGAATTCTCAACAGTATCAAAGAATTCTAAAGAATTAAATCTTACCTCTCATTTCATGAACAACCAAGCCTTATCCTCTCACCTTCATAAATACTAGGGCTGCTCTTAACTAATTACTCAATGCTGAATCCTGATGGAATTTTTAGTTCTAGATCTGACAACAGCTCAAAAGATTACAGGACAAATCTATATAACACAATCTCTTCCAAGGCTGCACATTTCTTACAGCAAAGAGGCAAAAGCCCCAAAATCGTATTTCAAAAGCTGTCAGGATGTCAAAGAAAATAAGACCAATTTCAAAATAGAGCTGTCACGGGAGAAACTGAACAAGTTATGAATATGAATGGAATTGTTGTGATCTGGCATATTAGGTACCAACCAAGAAAAAACTCACCAGTTTGTGATGGCAATGGGAAAGTGCATCCAGGATTTCATCTACAACTCGGTCAGACAGGAAAGAAGCCACTGTCAGCTTTACTTCACTGTGTGAGGATTAAAAGTGAGAGAACTTAATTCACGCAGGAGATTTTCGTCTTTATTGCACATTCAACAGTGTGACGATTATCCACAGTGCTGTCATTTTATTTGAAGTAAAACATTAGAGGGTGTCAGGATACATGACTGCAGGTTTCAGAAATAAACTCATGAATCACACAATAAACACAGGAGCCTCTGTACCATATTTAACCTGCTTCTAACAGTTTTCCATGAGATGAAATGAAAACATCTGGGTAAGAGAGCTAAATAAAAATAAGGAGTGAAACTCAGAGAGGAACACTCCACCACTGAAGTCAGACAAACATGAATCTCAGACGAATGGGATTAGGACACTGCTGCCACTCACTGAACAACTACAGTCCATTCAATTCCTCAATTCCTTTATGTGTTGATCTGCTGGTAAGGACAAGTGTACAGTGCTCATTCTTCAGATAATGCCATCACAACTTTGCTTCCTCTTTTGCTCCAGATAATCCCTTTCTGTCTCAAGAACTTGATGTCAGGCATTTTTCCACTGCACAGACATATGTGGAGCACCACCACACCTGCACACTGAGCACAGGTTTCCCTGGTAATGAAAGTGCATACCTTGAATTGCTCCCTTGGGGTCCCATCTTTGGTGACAGCACCAAAGGCTCAGGCTGTGGAGGGCAGCTGATATGAAGCCAACAAGCACAACTGCCTGAGCTGCAGCCCAAGGCTCCACCTCTGCTGCCTCTGCTTTCAAGGCCAGCTCTTTCAACTGACACTTGCCAGCAAGTGACATGACTTTGGTTTTTGGTTTTTATGTGTGGACTGAGCTGTACTGGATTAACAAAGTTATTTCTGTCTGGGGCTAGCACTTCTGCCACAGAGAGCCTGGAGGAAAAGGTAAGGAACTCCTTGGAAAGGCAATGCAATTCACAGGGAGGTAGAACGGTGGCCAAGCCACAGTGGGAAGAGAAGCAGAGTGAAGGAATCTCCCTCAGCTACCAACATTAATTTCAAATAATATAAGGCAGGAAAGGTCACAGTGTGGCACCCTCACCCCACTGACAGGTCCAACTTCTACAAGCGGAAGAGGCAGTATTATTGTCTTGAGGCCAAGATTTATTTGATAGGACTGAAGTGAAGAAAAATTACTCTCTGAACCATTTTAAACACTCTGAAAGTATAGCTAAAGTCTTTAACCCCTTTTCCTGCTTATTTTTTCTGCCCTCTGCAAAACTTATTCCCAAGTCTTATTGTTTTCACCCTCCTCAAAGATATTAGCATCTCAAAGCAAAATGGCATGCTTTTCAAGCATCAGGCAGAAAGGAACTGAAAAGGTTTAAGTACAGGTCAACCACATTATTATGTGTAAATATATTCTCTGGTATACATTCAATATGGGAAAAAAACCAGTAAAAGATCAGGTAAAAGCCTCTTTTTTTTTACAGGACAAACTAAGAGTTATTTAGGGTAACAGTTTCTGCTCCAGGTTTGTGGTTTGAATATCCAAGTTTCCATTTTTTAAGTACGTCTGTCTGCTGTGCAGAGCTCTCACAGAAAGCTTTAAAGTGATTGCTACAGTTACAGGAAAGGACCAAATATAACACCAACAAAGCACTGCTACCCCTCAAAGCAAATAGTGCAATTTCCTTCTATTATATTAATTCAGGGTTGCATGAGAGCATAAAGTTTTTTTAAGAAGTAACAGTCATGAAAACTTTGTTATTTATGTACCACAAACCAAATCTTTCACTAAATAAGAGAGCACGAGCATTAATGATCTAAGTTAACATCCCTAGAGATTCCAAATATATGAATCACCTGAGCTAAGTTTCCTGGACCTGTAGGACAATTTCCTGCTCTTTGAATGCTGTAATCGAGCTTCTTGTGAGTCACAAAAGCATTCCAAAATTCTTCTACTACACGAACACACATACACACAACCCAAAATCCAAATTCTAATTGTGTTAGATTAGTCTCAAAGTACCTAATTTTATTGAGGATATCAATTCCAGATTGCTCCAAGAGGACATTTTTAACAAAGGTCCGTGGGATGGAAATCTTCTCAGTGCTGGCCTCGATGAGGTCCTCACGGATGCGAGCCTTCTTCATAACATTTGGGCAAAGGTTTTCTGCTGCATCCACCATAGACTCGAGCAGTGTCTGCAGCACAGTAAGCAAAAAAATAACATTAGATTTTGAGATTTACTTTAGCTAGGATGTGACAGCATTATTCTGGTGAACAGCACTATGACACTTTTAGACTTGTCATTTTTACAATTCTTCTTCCTGCTTTCCAGTCCATTTTGCATCCAGCTGCAATATAAGACATTTTGCAAAATACAGCTTTGAGAATCAACACACTTGTTCTGAAAATGACCCGCAACTGTACTTGTTTGCCTTTTCAAATATGAAACATTTACATCTCTGTGTGTTGAACTGTCAGAACAAATTAGCCCCCCTTGTGCACCCACCACTGCAGTGGATGCTCTGCTGCAGCTGCCTTCCCTCTAAACTGTGCCCTGAATCACCAATTTTCATCAGTGCTCCAGACCTGCCAATTTGTAGGAAGCATCAGTAAATGAGGAAGGGAGACTCCTGAGAACTCAGCATGCTGTACTTGGCCAGAATACACCAACTGAATATTAAGAAGCAGCTACAAGCATCATCTGCAGCTGGCATGCAAACCTTTACTATATGGATCTCTTTTATATACATGTAAATCTACAGCAAACTTCAGGTGTAGCCAAAAATTTTTATTCACACAGAGTCAGAGAGTGGGTGAAAGGTTGGGAGGGAACACTGGAGGTCATCCAGCCCAACCTCCCTGCTCCAGGTTTCCCTATGGCACATGGCACAGGACTGTGTACAGATGGTTTTCATGTATCTCCAGTGAGGGAGATTCCTCACCCTCTCTGGGCAGTCTGTTCCAGTGCATGGTCACCCACATAGGAAAAATCCAAAGGAGGGTGGGAAAAAACCAAGGAACAGGCCAGAGCCCAATTTACTGAAATGGGCCAACTTGTCGCCAGTAAGACTGAGGGTTGATAACCAAACAGAAAAAGGTATTTACAGATATTTAAAAAAAGAAACAAAGTTTCCTTGGAATGGTGTAGTAGGTAAGCCTAGATCTTACCCAGGCATTTTTAAATTGTAGAAAAATAACAATTGCACCCCTTGAAAACTCTACTGTTCTCCTTTTTCTTCTCAATCCCCCACCACACGTAAATGACCTCAGATTCAACTCCATCATACCAGAGCTTTTTTCTCTTTGCACAGCCCTCGCAAAACTAGCAATTTCCTTATGCAGACAATGAGTGAAAAAACCCCACCATTGCTGCATAAAAATTTCAATGATTCAAAGCAGAATCCATCAGTCCATAGCTTTTATGGTCTGAAAAAATCAACAAAGCAATGCAAAGTGGCCACAGCATACAGGAAAGTCCAATCTTTCAATATTTGATTTACAGTTATAAGGGACAACTACCTTTATAGCTAATAATATATCTTGTTTCTGGGCTCTCAAGATGCCCTTTAAAAACTCTTCCCACACTCCCTCCTTCAATCCTCAAGCAGATTCTGGGGCAGCACGACTAATGAAGAGGCTTTCAAGCTCTGCAGTCATATCCCCAAGGGGGATGAAGAACTGAATGTTAGAGAAAACTGAGCCAAGCAAACTACTGAGAGTTCCTAACACATCCATTTTTTCCATAGTTTTTATTCACTGGTACAATTGTGTAGTTTATTGTGAAAAAACTCCCTGGCCTCTCAAGAGTTACTGATGAATTGCAATCATAAAAGTGATAGACTTGCTATGTTGAATTACAATTGCAGTCTAAGCAGGGTCTTGCAAAATGGATCATGAAAAAAAAATGCTCAGGGAAGGCATCACTGGGAAGTAGCAGGAAAAACTAGACCTTTCCTAAAATTTCCCAAATCAATTTTTTCTCAAAAAACTGAGAAATTTAAAAGTCAAATAGAGTTTGGATCTTATAATTAATTGCACAACTGAACATAATTTCTTTAATGGTGTATTTTAGCTGTTGATTTCCCATGACTATTATCTACAGAAGGTATGTACAGAAACCTTTCCTTGCCTCCTACCTCCATGCCCAAACCTTTCAGTGATGGAAAGCCATAGCTACCAATATTGACTGTGAAAGGGCACACATTTCAGGCACAGGGCTGCAAGACACCAGGTGAAAGAAAAGAACTACCCATAGTTCAAGAATCGTATCATTCAGGAGAAAGATGCAGTGAGGAAAAGGACTGAAGGATGATGATATCAAAATAAAAAAATGGAACAGGTGATGGAGCCTACACAAACACTGTTATTTTGTAAGGACAGGAGTGCTCAAGATAGTCTTCCTAAATTTTGTCCTAGTGCAAAGCGTTTGTTGGCTCCACTTGTCTTGCTTGTTTTCCTTTGGGCCTTTGCTGACTGAATAAAGCATCTCCAGGTTCTGTGTCTCCACAGTGACACCAGCAGGAGAAGAAAAAGGCAGGGGGGCTTGCTATAATCTCTCCTTTGGTCAATTCAACTCACTCCAACATACTGTTTTTCCTTACTTTAATGCCTTTCTTCACCTCTGTTCCATTCCTTGAGATAAAAAAAAAAAACCCACAAACAAAACCACACTTATTTACATGAAAAATGTTCATTGGCTTTAAACAATTTCCAAACTTCTTTTTAGAATCACACTCTGGTTGCTATGGAAACTAAAAATCAAAACTCCTATAACAGCACACAGGAATTTTTCCCCCAGCAATTACAAAAAGAACTGTCCTTATGCAAGCTCCCTTATCTATCTTTACAAATAATAAATTGCTTATGATGTTTTGAATTGACCTAAATAACTGGGGAAAAAATAATTCTAATCCATGTTCAACACTTCCACTTACATGCAAAAAACTTAAAGGAAAACCTTTCTACCTTAAGTGAAACTTAATAAAAATGAGTGTTGGTGTATCCAAAGAGCATTATTGTTTCTTGTAAGCCACTTAAACTTGAATGTTACAAACCAAAAGTAAATGCAAAAGTTAGAATGGTTGAGCTAAAGTACTTTTTGTTGTAAATGCTTAAAAGTATAAATGGAAGACACATTAATTCAGGAACATTCCAAATGCCGAAGAGGTTTTTTTTCCCAACCTTCTATAAGATTCTCCAAGATGAACTTATTTAAGTGCATGAGCCCAGGATGAAGGGCTGACCTGACTACTCCTGTCCCAATAATATCCCAGAAGTTCCACTGGGAAGAATCTTATGGATAAATCACTTTCATGTCTGCAGAAGTCTTCACCTTATTTCATATAATGGGGAAGGGGAGAAACATACTAAAAATAGAGCACCATTTTCCTCCTCATTAACTTTTTAATTTCAAAGAAGTAATTAGTAATATGGCATTATTATTGTTCTTCATTATATTCCCTCTGACTGAAGCATTGTCATGTTTCAATTGAAAGATCAAAGAGTCTGAAGGTTGTAAAGTTTAAATGCAACAGAACACAGACAAAGAAGCTCAGTTATAAATGAAGTTGATCTGAGCTGCCCCAGAGCCATATTTTTAAATTAATCAGCTTCCATACAGATCCCAACTGTTGTTAAAATTTCTCCATCTTGTCTTCTTCCTGGACTGATACGTTTGCACATGCTGTATGGATGGCTCTTTGCTTGTTACACAGGAAGAGCAAACACAACTGAAGGTTCAAGTTTTCGTGCAGAAGCTGGCTGAGCACACAGATGAGAACATTTACAGATCAATGACATCTATTTCAAGAACTGAGGTTTGACAGGCAACTTGTAAAAAGATTCCCTGTAAAACTGCGTGTACCAATCCTTTGGGCACTCTCAATTGCATACAAGTTATCCAAATCAAACAGTAAAGTGGAAATCCTGCATCAGGTTCAGAAGTGACCACTGAGGAAAAAAAAAAAATCTGCAATGGATTCTTTAAAAAAGTAACTTCTACTACTTTCACTGGGACCCCTTAATGACTGAGCACTTTTTTCCAGGGCATGAGGCCTTTTAGGGTGCTTGAGAAATGTCTTTATTGAAGGCTGAATGAGCAATTGATTAGTCTTCCCCCTTCTAGAAGATGGAAAAGATGATTAAAAACAGTATATGCTCCTTCTACCCACTGAAAACACTAAAGCAACTTTTTTTTATTCCAACTGGGCAAAAATCCAAATAATAAGGCCCAAAGTTATAAGAATGGAAAGATAGCTTGCTTACATACAAATCTACTGAGAAGAAAAATGAGGAGTGGCACATTTGCACTTATTAACAGAAAACCTCAGATTTAGTTATTTCTGCATGTGAGAGACAGCAACACATCTATCCACAGACCTTAAGCTGCTCATCCACCACCCTTGTGACTTCTCCAGCCATGGATTCAAGTGTCTCTTGGATTGGATTGGAGAGTGAACCGTTTGCTCCTGCCCAAGAAGCTCCACCAAGGTGATACAGATTTGGTAAGAGCTGTAAGACAGGAAGAGCATCTTCAGAAAGCAGGCTCACCACTACTGGTCTTCAAAGCAGGACAAACAGCAGAAAACATCTTTGGCTAAATCGAAGACTTCATAAATTAGAATTATCACTACAGTTGACCATCTGAAGAAAGTACTCTTTTGTGAGACATTATTATTATTTTCACTCCCCAAAAAAAGAAAAGCTGCAAGCACAGACAGAACTGCCTTCAGCATTGCCATCATGCTGGGAAGGCTTACTGTTTTGGAGTTCTTAGCATCCCGCATAAGCCGTTCTGCACATTTGACATCCTCCTGTACAGCATCCACACCACAGTTTCTTAGAGAGTTGAGATGATCTTGCACTTTCACACATATTCTGTCAATCATCTACTTGAACAAAAGAAATACAAAAGATAAAACATCAGAACGTTGGTCAAACACAACCTTAATCCAGTCCAGGTAGAAAATCAATAGCAGCATGATGAGATTTGCAGTGACAATATAACAACCCGGAAAAGCATGGTAAGACCTTGGAAGTATGTCAATACTATTGAAGGAAAGAACTGCATCTCATAAAGACCCCTAAACATTGCAAAAATAAATAAAACTTTACCATTGGGAAATAAAAATGCTGTGGAATATTTCCCCCACAGTTACCTCCAGGTTAAATATAAATAATCAGCAAGCTATCCTATTCAAGAGTGACTCTGGTTTTTGGATCAAATTTAGTGCTGAAAATGCGTTGATATACCTAAGGCTGAAGTCTAAAGGTCTCTGAATTGTTAAGAAGTTCAGACAGTAAAAGAAAGCTCTGTCACTACCCATTCAACAAACACTAACACAATTTCTCCAGTCTAAGCAAAATGCAACTGCGCAGGCTTCTGCAAGATATGTAAATATTCCTAGTTGCAAGGGAATTAAAATTATCAAAGCAGAAGTTTCCATCTGACATTTCACAGTGGGATAAATTAAACTTAATCTGTACCCGCAAGACAATTCATTCAACATGCCTCAAATGCAGGGCAGGTGGTATATCTGTATCTTCCAAGACAAATCACTAAGAATGCCTGACACATAGTCAGCCTTGATTAAGATATATGAGGCAGGGGGATATAATAGTTTAAAGTCTTTATATCAGCACACTTAGCATATATTAGAACCAGCTATTTGACATTTTGAAGTAACATCTGAGTTGCATGCAGCATCATATAAAATCTACATTTCTAGAATCTTATATCATTAGCAATGAGAACTAAAATGATTTCACAGCATGCTCCTTTTCGAATCCACATGACACTTTCTCTTCAAAGGGTTTAGGGTGGGTATTTTTTTTACAAGTACAAAAAGCTAATTAATTATTAGACAGTAGAAAGCCTCACTGGGACATCTGGACAGAAAAAAATACAGTCTGGGAATAATAAAGCAATTCTATCATACTAGAGAGTCTTTTTCTGCTCTCTTATAAAACAGCTTTTAAAATCCATCCTTATTGCACACAATTTAATACAGAAAGCAGGAACTTTATTTCAAAATAACATCAAATTACATTTCCTGAAACTTGATGTGTATGTGGTGTTAGAGAAAACCACAAGTAAAACCAACAAGCTGTAAAAATATCTGAACTTATTCCATATAGAGATTATTAACTTGGGGGGGGAAATGTGGCATTGGAACAGAAAAATTACTATAATGAAACAACTGCTCTTGCAGTTTTTAGTGCCAGTATATCTCCACATACCATTTTCTCTCTCAAGAGGTTAGAGCACAGGTTCCAGTAATGAAACACTGTCCAATTAAATTTTAAAAACACAGGTAGAGCACAAGCAAACCAAACTGCTCCTGGTTTCAACTGTAGTTTATTTGGTAATAGCTTAAATCTTTCTCTACATGGTACTGCTGCATAGAAGACTTTAATCTCACAAATGCTTTCCTTCCAAATTCATTGTCATTGATAATTAATACTTCTTGGGAAACAGCATAACCCACGAGGCACACCTTAAAAGTACTCAGAATGAGAGGGAACTTCCTCGCCAGGCAGATTTTAGGCACTGAGAAGGCCATGAAGTGACAAATTCTCACCTGCTGAGTGGTGCTGGTGACAATGCCTTGCTGCAGCCGATACGCTTGCTCCTGCAGGTATTTCCTGGTCTCATGGTTACGAAGCAAGTAGTTTTCTATCTAAAAAAAAAAAAAAAACCAAGAAAAAAAAAAGACAGGTTAGGAAAGTGATTTGACTCTTCACATTGTAATTTGCTTTCAATTTTGCTGCTGTGTCAGAGTTGGGTACTGACAAGAAAAACTGCTTAATTATTTATCATCTGCAAACTTTATTTTGTGTGTCTCAGTGCTTAATAACCACACTGGCAAATTTACAAACTAATGAAACATGGTTAACATTGTGCTTTTGCCAGTGTTTTCTGAAAGTCTTCTGTTTTGAATAGTTTAGCAAGTTATGCAGACAAAGAATTAGATCCTGGCTTGAGAAATATTTGAAGGGACTCTTAACTATTAGGTGTTGTAAAGACCATGATGAGTCAAGATATTTGATTAACTACTTTTAGATGTCTTTGGCCTGCTGCAAAGACACAGATTTGAATAGCAGTATATCTGAAGAGAAAATAAACTATCTAAAAGTGTCTAAGTGATAGTGCAGTCTTATTTCACACCTTAGTTAAGGCTTAGCAGTACAGAAGTCCTCTTCAGAGATGAGTGATTCCCACTCAGCCTACCACAATAAACATCCACCATCAGCCAGCTTCATGGCACACAGAGAAATCCCCTAACCCTGCTCTATCAAATTATGCGAAGCAAAAAACACCTATTAGCAAACTGCTTAAGGTTCATCAAAGGTGATGGATCTAGTCTGAAAGGTAGAGGGGAGAAAAGGATGGGTGGAGTAGCCAGCAGGCTGTGAGGCAGAGATCAGTGGGGATGGTTGCCTCTAACGTGGCAGCAACATCTGACCATGCCCCAGAGCAAACCCTGGCTTTATCCAGTTTGCCCATCCCAAATCAAGTGTGCTGCAGAGACATGAGAGCTCAGGAGGGTGGCTGCTGTATCCACCAGTCAGTGCAGCTGTCCCAGCACCAGGCATGACAGCACAGTCCATGCAAGCAGGCTTGAAACCCTACCTGCAGTGAATCAGCTGGGTTACAGCACCACTCCTGACACTGGTACCTTTTCTGGGAGGGAATTTCCTCATGTTGTGTAAAGAAAGCCTGAACCACATGTTAAAACAAACTCAAGGTCTAACAATTTTAGCAACTTTGATATGAATAAAAGGAAATGCTCTTTGTACATAGCATCTAATTAACATACAGAATTTAAATTCCTGTGGCCAGAAGCTTCACAGTATTTTTTCAGAAATGCACCTATCAGTCTAGAAATGAACCTGCCCAATTATATTAAATGAGATGTAAGAAAAATGTCCATCCCCCATTAATCAGATTTTTAAAAGCAGAATTTAGATCATTTGCATGCATCAAAGAAAAAAGGACTAACTACCAGCACTTCTCCCCGTGACACTCAAATTACTGAAAATAAGGATCATAGATATTTGCTTTTTAATCACAGTTATCTGCAAGAACTGTTTATAAGGTTTTATGGCCTTACCTTGGCTGAAGGAAAACTGCTCATCAAAGAGATGTGAAATGTATGCTTCCTGATTGAGCAGGAGGCTTGTTTGGAGCTCGCAAGATTTACCATATTAAAACTCAGCTGGGAGTTTTATAACTCATGTAAGTGGAACAGTTACAGATACTGTCAACACCTTTTCATCCAAAAGAACATGCTGGTGCAGTTGCTTACTTAGGGCAACACAGTGTGTGAATTTTATATGTACAGTATAAAACACAGGCAGTAAATGTTTTCATCCTCCCTCAAATTAAAGAGCACCCTTAGTCTTGTATGGAGCTGACTGCACTTTTTATGCCAACATAAAAAACCTGCACCAGTAATTCTAAACATTTGGTAATACCCACAAGCACATATGAACAAATATGCAGTTCTTAACTCTTCCTTTCATAGTCAAGCACGCAGCAATACCATTTTTAGCTATGACATTCTGACACTACACCATTGCATTCCATCAGCCTTCACTCCCAGCATTCTGTGGAATAAAAAGCTCTTGCAGTGCTTGATTACCACGTATACATCTATGAAAACCAAACAATCCTTGAATCCAGCATAGAATTTTTATTCAGCCAAGCATGAAGTCCCGGTCACTAGAAATTACTATATTTTTGCTAGTTTTATTTCTATTAGTTGGTGGCATATGCAATACCTTTTGCAGGGCCTCTTCTGTTTTTTCAGGGTTTGTTTTGAGTGCTTGGGAAGCATCATTCATTGGTATGGGCATGAATCTCAATGTATAATTCCTAAAAAATAAAAAAAATTGATAGAGAAAATTAATCTAATTTCTGTATCTCTTTATTAAGAAAAACCTAGAAGGAAGAAATAAAGTGCATCTAGATCGCCTGTGGAAGGTACTATGAATGTATTTTTCACATTTTTAAGTGGAATAGCTGGAAGCATGCACACCCCTTTTTTGCTGCTGATTCTTCTTTACTACTACTTTACTAGATTATATTCCTGTATCTAAACAGAACAGGGAGCATCAGTGCCTGCTGGCAACTATATCAGATCTAAGACTAAATGGAAATATTCAGTAATAGACAGATAGCAACTAAGAGACTGAGTTTTAGAAATTTACTATTTAATAACTTCTTGTGTTTACAACTATTTGAAGACACTTGCTGAATTTTTAATAAAAAGCTGACAAAACAAGCATAGCATCTCCACATTGCTTTATGCAAACAATTGTTCCCTGCATTTTACTTATTTACTTGCAGACTATTTATGCAGCTTTGTCCATCTGCTGCAATAGGAGATTAAAGACAGGAGTTTGGTCTTAAGTCAAAATTACATTTAAACTCTGAGAACATAAACTATCATGACACAGTTATACTTAAAATGATACCTACATTGTGCTAATCCACACAACTTTGGACTTGAATAAATGGGAGGAAATAAAAAAAGACCAGGAAGTTCTAAAAACCTGGAAAGGAAATTATTCTTTCTATTTTCAATTAATCCTTTATTTCCTGTAAACATCTCTTTCCCGTCCTTCTGCAAACTTCCCACTAACCGTCTGTTCCTATTCCATCCAGAGCCACATAAATATGTTTGGAACCCTCTATTTTTGAGCACTTTAAAGCTGACAATTTCAATTGAGTCACCACCACTGATGGCAGTAGACCACTCATCACTAAATGCACTAATTCTAACAGCAGGCACCTTAAAGAGGGTGAAACTCCAAGCTTCTTTCAGTTCTTCTCCCAGCAGGTGCTTGGACCATTCTCTGAGGGGCAGTGTCCTCCTGAACTCCCAACACACCAACTCCTCATCAGTACTACCCAAGATTTTACTTTAAGTGATAATGGAAGACTTTTATGTTTCTTCCTCAATGCAAACATGGTGATGTACAGCTGTCAGTGGCACAGAGTCAAGGTCCCTGTCCTTCCACAGTGTCCACCTGTCTACTGCATCACAGTCAGAAAATTAACTCTTCTTTCTACTTGTCTTGTCTTTCAAAAGAACACTGCAGACTATACAGACCCTGTTATGTGTCCTTGTTTAATATTAACCTGTACATAAATGGCTGTCGACCACCATGGGGAGAATTTTTAAATGTCAAAGATACTGAGCTCAAAGACAGATAATTACAGAACTTGCTGATTGCTTGACAGGTTGGGTATTTATTTAGTTAAAAGGAGAAAACAAAAAAAGAAGGTAGATTTCTAAGGATCCCTGCAGCTGTTTGACATTTAATACATCTCATTCATTGAAATCTATAATTGCCAGCTCTCATGCTAGCAGTTATATGCTAAATTCAATTTAGTCAAAGGCTGAGTGTACCATTCCTCACATATGGACACTCAGAGTGGGAGGAGGGCAAATGAAAGGTAAGGAGATTTCATGGACACACAATCACAGAGGCAATACTTTAGAAGACCAGTCCCCTAAGGAAGGAAGGAAATTCTCTGTACTTGGTTTGCTTTCAGATACATAGAATTATTTTCATCTAAGAATTAACCAACCCTTAGGGAAAAATATCAATAATTTAAAGCTCACTTTTCAACTTTATGCTGTTTTTTTTCTCTGTTTCCTTGAAGTCTAAATATTGTCCCATTCTTCTTTTCATTGTCACTCTACTTGTCTCTTGTAAAGGAGTAAATTTTGCTACAAATGCAATAATCCAGTAATTTCCTAACACATTAATATACTCAGCAAAATACATTTATTTAAAGGATGCTAAATTTCAGAGAAGTGCCCAAAGACTGGAAAGGATGCCCCAAAAACCTCTTCTTCTACATGCAACATGTGTGACAACAGTCCTGCATTTCATCACATTATTTCCCCTGGAGTAACTTCTGATCCATACACTATATATGCTTTCTTCTGCAGTGGAGATTTTACTGACTAGATTTTTAAAACCAGGAGTAAGACCATCTGTTTTTCAGGTCACGTTGTGTGAATTTCACATCACTGCTAGGGAAAGATTTCATAGCTCTCTAACAAATCCCAGCATTTCTCCTCAGATATTAGAAATTCAGCTATTTCTTCAGTCAGTCAGTCCATATGGAAAAAAATATCTTTCAGAAATGAACATGAGACAATGCTGTGACAGAGGAGGCTCTAGGTTGCAAATCAAGCTTATCTTCACATTAAAATTACAGATACAAGACCCAACTTAATGGCCAAGCTGAATAGGATGCCCACTGTTCCTGAATGCTCCCTGAACTAACACCAGTAAGGGACTGTGCAGAAAACCTTCTCAGCACCTCACATCACCTGTCTGAGACACCCCTGGGGCAAAATCTGCCAAGAGCTATGCAGGAATAACCCTTGCAGGAATAACATTTTCACACAGCTATAAACAGAGGAAGAAAAGGTGGGAGAAGGGGAAAGAAAAAAAAAAATCTTCCAATTACTTCAGCCTCTTTTAAAGTTTGTTACAATCCCTGTCAAATCCCCTCAGCCTCCTGCCCATACTATTAAAGTCTACCTTTCTTCTTTATTTTGTGGTTTGGTAGATGACTACTTTTCTTAGGATCGAAATAACACATAGAACACATACCCTCAAGCATTCAGTATATTTCATTCCATTTTGAGCAATGGTTTTTTCCTACAGAATATTGATGGTTTCAGGTGCTTTTAGGAAACATATGGCAAAGAATGTTCTCAAAATGTCTTAAAGATGGATTGTTTGCAGCCTAATTGTTTTCAGCCAGTACTGACAGCTCCTCTCTTCATGTTTAAACCTTTGTTGCTTGTGGCTTAGTTTGTAACGTTATCAATGTTTTGACAATTTAAAAATGTTAAAGGCAACATAAAATGACCTCAGCTTCCAAGTTAAATAAATGAGATGCCACCCCAAAAAAAATACACAGTCACATAGTTAACTGTAGCATTCTGGGGGTATTTTTGTTTAGATTACTTGCTTTTGCGTCAGGATTTCCCCCCTTCTCTATTTACTCATCCAAACACTTCACAACAGAGAAATAAAACTGATGCTAACCAGAAAGCAAGTGTATTTCTTTTTCTACCAGACTTGCCCAAGCTATTGCTCTTTAACAGAGAAGTGTCTGCAAGTTGACAAATAACCTTTGCAAATTATTATTCACTACTATCAGTGGAATCACTGCAAGATGATTTGCTTAATTATACATCATTTATCTAATTTCGCACATCAGTGCAACTGAATTCATTTCAAAACCAAGTACATAATCTACAATAGTTTTATAAAACAAGTAACTTTATAAGCTCTAGCCTCATGATCCCTTCAAGGGTTAAGATGCTCCCTTAAGTAGTTATACAGTTTTAAAAAGATATCTTGTCTAGAAGCTAGCAATTGTAGATTACATTCACCTTCTAAAGAGAGCCTTTGCTCCTGTCTGAGGGATTTAATGATGTGAAACAACTTCACAACTGCTGCTTAATTTCAATCTGTAATCCTTCTCTCTTAAGAACAGTAATAATAACAGATAAAGAAATGTGATAGAGATGGAGAGAGACTAAAGTAATTTAACATCTATCACTGGTAATGGCTGTGTCTGTGAATAAACTCATGGAAGCAAAATGACCCAGACTAGAACAATTACAAAGAAAAACTGCAGTTCCTGAGATCATCACTATTAGTTTCAACTTGCTAGGGGAAAGAAAAAGTCAGACCACAAAGGCCCACTTCAGTAATTTTCTGTTATTATGCACAGCCTCATTCACTGCAATAGAATTTCTGCACACTATCAACACAAGAGAATGAAGAAAAGGGAAAATATTACCAAATTCAGAAATTTAAGAGCTAAGAGCAGAACTCAAGGACCTTAATGCTGATAGCAGAGTATGGATGAAAGAGCCACAGAGTCCTTTCCAATCCTTTTGAAGGATGTGAAGTCATGATTTTTTTCCTTTAGATTAAACATCATGATGCTTAAAATTGAGAGCACTCAGCATCTTCAAGATCATATTAGCTGCAGTGAGAACTGCAGCTGCTCAGATCATTCAGGATCTTCGGCCTCTTCATCAGACATTCAATTACTTGAGACTTACTTTTCCAGTGCCACAGCTATGTCCTGGAAGCCCTGTGCAGTGATGTTATTCTTGTCCCATATTACAGTTCTGAGAGGTGGTGGGAAGAGGAAAGAAAAATGTAAGTTAAACATGAACCACCAAATAAATCTATATTGAAACTTTGCATATTGAAATAACACACTGCTGAATATTCAAAATTGCAGAAGGCAGCACTTTAAAATGTTGTCTGTAGTTATACGCTAAATCCTTGAAATGACGGAAATTATGGACAAATATACAAAATCTAGTTTCCCTTACTGTAAAGAGGTCTCTACTGTATTTTCCATCATTAACACAAATACCTTACTTTTCTGAAAGTACAATTAGTAGAAATATTTGGACATAAATGCCTGCTTTTTTTGAGGAATAGCATCAAAACCAAAGTTCAAATGTCTGCTTTGCCCGCCCATACTGAAAACACAGAAAATTGCAGTAACTGATCAATCTCTGATCCACATAGGTTAACAATTCTTGCTGATCAGAGGTCAAAATTAGCAGGCTATTAGACATTCAACCCTGCACTAGGCTCATCACACTGTTCCTATGATTTCACGTGCAACCTAAGTAGCTGCCAATACAAACCATTAGGTTAGGTGCATAAATTGTAGCTCTTTTGAATACACAATAATGATAAGAGTGATCAAGCCTTCCCCCCCTCCCCCAATTCAGATCACTCAAGCAGACTGCCTGGCAATTTGCAAACACATGTTCAAAGATCTCATTAGTAGTCAGAAGAGACAGACAAGCAGATAAATCTTGCTTCTGCTACAGCACCAGTAGTAGCTGTTCTTAAAAAAAAAGGCACGAAACCAAACAAAGATTTCTGGTGTTTAAAAGAGGAAAAAAAAAGATAGATGGCATGCTTTCACAAGTATTGACATCCTTCTGTTGTTATAGAATTATCCCTTTGTTTTTTATATGGAAAGATGAAGGCAAGAAAGAGAGGAAGAGAGATTCTACACTGACTCTGCAAACAACAGATATGCTTAGGGTCAAACCTTGAATATATTTGCCATTGGAAAGTGTGTTTATATTTCTACCTGGATGTCATTTTACAAGATTTTTGGCAGAGCCAGTTACCATTGCATTATTCAGTTTGTAATCACACCACAGACTGGTGACATTATGCCAACTGCGACATTCAGCATACTGTGAAACATTTCAGTCTGCTGCCCTGAAATGTATCAAGACTTTATTTCTTCAGAGATTGTGGTCATTTCAGGTTAATACATTCAATAAACTTAAGCCATCCCTCCAGTGTTTTCTTGACTTTTTTAATATTCAGTTTGGGCAGAGCAGCACAAAGGTCAGAGGATCCCTGCCTCTGAACAAAATAGCCAAGACTGTTTGGGGGAATTTCTTATCCTCCAGGGAAAAAATACTTGGAGACCTAGCAAAAAGTGGTCTCTTTACACTGACAATACACTGAGGAAGGTTCATCTGTACAGTCTGACGAGGAGGAGGAGGGAGGATTATCTTTCCTGATCAGGGTGACATATTTAGAGGTCCCCATCCAGATTTACGCTGATTGAAGGTTTTATTATTTGTGAAACACATGCCAGATAGAAAACAAGTGGTACTCTCAAGCCATCAGTGCCAGACATGCTAAAAAGCACTGAAGTTGTTGGGCAGATGAAGCTGCAGAGAAGATATGCCAAGGTCCATCAACACAGTAGGAAAGGGAGAAAGGAAGGATGGATGGTCCATGCTGCTATCCATTCTGAATTCCACATGCTCTCAGTTGTACCAACTGACGCGCCAGAAGACAAAGAATAATTTACTTCAGTTTCCTACCCAAGTATCAGAATCTTCTCTGCTGAGATGGCCTCCAGATAAAAGAGAGAGCAGAGCACAAGAGAGTAGCTAAGCACTGGGACTGAGTTCCTGGGGATACTGCGGAATCTTGGTACCTGCAGATCTCCAAAACCTGCCTGGACAATTTCCTGAGCAACCTCATATAACTTTCAAGCTGTCCCAGCTTTGAGAAGGATATTGGATTTAATCGGAGCTCTGTAACAATGTAATTTTTTTTCTGTCATTCTGGAAATTTTAATGTCTTTTGATTCCAACAAGGGGCTTTTCTGTTCAAATTTAGAAATTTTTTGCCCAGTTTCAGTTAAGGAAATGTGTTTGAAGGGACAACTTGCTTCTCTTGTTTTTCTGTTGATGTTTTCCTTCTTTTAAGAAAAAAGGAATGAAAATCCTTCCAAATAAAGGAAGCCACACTCTTAAGTGGCTGTACCTAGAAAGGTTCTGAAAAGAAAAAGCTTGAGAATAAGCCAACAGCTTCAGTATCATTAAGCAATTCTACTGTTTACTGCAAATAAGTTTTCCTTACCTGAGTTTGGTGTTTATCTGTAGGGCTTTTGCCAGCATCTTTGCTCCCATATCTCCCATGGCATTTCCACTAATATCCACTTTTGTGAGAGAAGTATTGCTGCCCAAGGCATTAATAATGATGGTGACCTCAGTCTTCAGCTTGGAATCTGCGAGGGACAATGACTGTAGAGGCTGTGGATCACAGAAAAGGCACTGATAACAGAAACTGATAATGCACTTGTTCCTCAAACACCAACTAAAAGAAGTTACAAGTTTCCCAAACTCCTGGGGACAGCGGTAAACATCAAAGAGTTATTTCTGTATTTGCTGCAGATCCTACAACACATGATAAATTGGAAGTCAATAACTTAACAGCACAGGTGTTAAACACATACCACAAGCAGATTAAGTTGCAACACCCTGTGAAAAATTGTTTTCAAGTGGCAGTGTCCCCAGCCTCCTGAGTCCTACTAAGTATAGGAAACCTATACTATTCAAGTGGCAAGATAACAACGACCAGCTTCACAAGACAACTTCTATTGTTCAGTGAGTTTTGTTTAACCAGCATTAGCATCTTCACTGAGAAACAAAAGTAACTACCACTCCTCTCCCTCAAACTGAGATTTGCCCAAGGACAAATTACAGTCCAAGGCATTGTTAAAACATAAACAGTTCTCCTCACCGTGTTGTATTGTTACTTCAACTTTAGGAGTTATTTTGCCTATCTGTTCCTTCAACAAAGGGCATGGACTTTTGGAGGAATGATAAAACTGTAGCAGGTCTGAAGTTCAAAGCAATATTGAGTATCTATTGCAATGAGTAAGTCAGTAGATATTATTCACAATGTTGTTTAAACATGTATAACTACAATGTCTTTCAGCAACTTTATTCTTTTATGCAGCATATTAAGATGAAACTACCTTATTTGGCTCCAGCAAGTCACACTCCAAGCCTTAAAAAACTTTTCCTAAAAATGCCCATATTTCCTCCTCTCCCAATGCCCAACACTTGAGCAGGAGCTCAAGAACCACAGTTGATCTATCCTCATGCCTTGCAGAAATATTACAGCTTCTAAAATCGTAATTTGTCTTCGGTGATGAATGAGGACTCCACAAAACAATTCTTCCCTTGCTCAAGTGTGAGTCCATACAGAGGAGTGTATTGTCATTTTACACCCGCTTAGGCACCAATTGCAGGATGAACTTTTGGAGCCTAAAATCTCCAAATTGCCAGCACAGGAAAACTAACATCTCATAACAATGAGCCACAGCACTTACATTAGATCCTGAAGTTTAGATTAATGAAAATAAACCAACCAAACTGTGCACACCTTCCAGGGTCTAAGGTGCTTGCAATTGCTGTGCAATGGGATCCTACCCTCCTGACACCACTGGATTACAGTGGTAACCAAAAAGCTTGCAACAATAAGAAATACACTTACAAATGAGGAAAAGCACAAAAATGCTGAGGCACAGCAGGTTTATAATTAAAAAGTCTAACAATAAAACAAGCCACATGCTGGTTTTATTTTAAATGGAAGTTATTAAATTACTGTGCTAATGCCCTTAATCTGCCTATGTTTTCCAATTATTGCACAACGTGAAGAAGAGGGTAAAGAATTATTAAGAATTTTAAAGAAATATTAACATAAAGAATGTTAACGTCACATTTAGAATGGCACTTAAGAGCTCTTGACAGAAGTCTGAGAAGCCCTTTTGCTGACAGACTCATGATAAAGCAGCTCCACGCAGCACTCAGAGAAATCAGCAATAAACTTGTGAATGTGACATTGCTTCTGTTTCTCGTGTGTCACTTTAGAAATGGGCACTGGAGTAATTGAGCTGCAGGTGATCCCTCCCACGTAATTTTTCTAAATCTCAAATATCCTCCCAGGAAACTTCTTGCATTCCAACATTCTGACAAAACAGTATATGACTGAAAGTGCTTCTGCACTGTGTTCTGTAAGGATTGACAGCTATGCACCATATAAATACTCATTAAATTATCTGATCATTACATCAAAAATCCCAAATGAAACAACAACAAACAAAAAAAAAAGAAAACGCCAAAACCAAATCCCCCACAAATATGGGCAATAATCTACAAACACTTACTTCTTTTAACAACTTAACAGTTTTAGCTAGATATTGAGAAAACAGAAGTCTAAGGAGCACTTTCAATGTCCTTGCTACAGAAAATAGGTACTTTGTCAATACAGAGAGCATGCCTTAACACAATCTTTTTAAGGAATAGGAATTCTCCAAGTACAAATACAGAATTAGAAAAGGTATGATTTTATTCATTGAGTCTATCATACTTCTGCTGGAAAAAAAAGTAAGAATTAAATGAAGCCAAATTTGTTTTTTCCAAGAACAAAAATAAAACCCCCAAAAAGCCAATTCTGCACCGAACACTAAACTAACAACTAAAGGTATTCATCACTCTAGAAATTCTCTGCACCTATGCAGGAGTGATTACCCCTCTGAGTAACGATTTTGTGTACCTGAAGTAACATCAATTTTTGCAACAAGAAAAGAAATGGCACAGTAAGAATACATCACAATAGTCTGAATGGTATAGAACCTAATTAAATAGAAAAGTCATAAAAATAACCAAAAAATTAATCTAAATATTAAGTTCTTGTTTATATAAAACACCTGGGAAATTCCTCTATGGAGGTTACTACTACTACTGCTTTTAAATTGTGCAGAATTACATCTGTGCATCACTCCATTTTAACAGTCATACAACACTGATTGTTTAGATAATTTTACTCATGACTCACATTAACACAGCAACAGAGCTATTTAAAGTGTGTGCAAATACATGAAGTATTTAGAGATGACTGTTTTAGATTAAAGCCTCTTGCTTCAGCTTTCCTTGCAGACAATGCAGGGTCCCTAAACAGTGCTGTGTGCTCTGGGCAACATCACACCCGGGTCTCTCCAGCTGTATCTGACCTTTTTAATGTCCTGTGGCAGCAAATGCATACTATTAGCAGAACGAGGACCACACCATTTAAGATTCAAAACCAAACTGAAATAGCAAGAGACTTGAAATTGTTTCCTAAGCATCGAGGTACATTAAGGACAATTCTAGGCAGCTTTCTGCAACACATTTTTCCCACAGTGCTACAGTGTCTGTCCTCAATTCTTTTGCTGCTAGGAGATGGTTCATGCTGGTTTTAGTGCTTGATGAGACAGAAAAAAACAAGATTCCTTCACTGAAGAGGATTAACATGAGAAAAGAATGTGGGGAAAGAAGAGGCAGGGTAACCCCAAAAGGATCATAAGCTATATCCCAAATGCTAATGCTTGACATGAAGGAGAGACAGTTATTTTAAGTAACTAAATAAAATAACTTTTTTTTGTGAATTATTTAATTGTAATAGTTTGAAAAGAGGATGAGAATACTCTGTGTAGGTTAGGTCAGGAAAACACGGTGGGTAAGATTTACAGGAGCACATCTGACCAGTGAAGAGTGTAAAAGGCAGAAAGTGGAACAACAAATGATGTCACCCACAGGCTGAAAGGAAAAGGAACGCAAGAAGTGGAAGCCAATGATGCAAAGGAGAGAGAGGTGCAAGAATGACACATGCAAAATTCAGCAGCTACTTTTTTCTGTGACCTGGAAGCTTTAAAAACAGAAGCCAGGAAAGACAAGCAGAAGGTTATAACACTTCAAATAGAAATAATACAGTGAAAGTTGAAATTTTTGTTCTTAAGAAAAGATAGCATGAAAAAGAGAGTAATAAAATAGGGGAAAAACATCAACAGTATGTTTGAGAAGATGATTTGGGTACTTGAAAGGACACAGAGTGTGCTGAAGAGGTGTTTTAGGATATGGTCTGAGTGGGAAGAAATGCTCACCTGCAACAGAACAAAGGAATAATGGAAATAGAAAACATACTAAATTACATTTACTTGTGATTCAGCTCTTTAGGACAGCTGTGAAAGGGTAAGCATGAGAAACAGGGCAGGACAGAGACAAATGTCCACAGAGAAGAAGCAGATGCTATCGGATTGAATGATACCCCTCAGTGCAGTACCAAAAGGAAAAGGAGAGAAGAGGAAAGCAGTCCTGCAGCATTCCCCTCAGAGGCAGAGTAGAAGGAGGAGGTCACACAGCACAAAACAAAAAGACTAATTTGGTACAAGAAGTAATACAGAGTTCCACCAATACATTACTTAGCAGAACCCTACTTGTGCAAACAAGGACTTTCATTAAGGTGCTTTCACTACAGGTGTTACCTCAATTAGAATCAGCTTTGGTATCTGTAGGCAGAATTTCACCACCAGAATCAAGAAACACCAGTACCACTAATTCCATGTAAGAGGACAGAAAGAGCACAGAGGACTGGTTTAATAAATCACTTCAAATACAATTAAGAACTAAGAAAAAGGGAACATGGAATATGAGTCTAATGACCTTGCAAGGAAAGAGACACTGGAAATCCTGGTTAAAACTGACAGGATACAGACACAGATGGGAGGAGAAGATAGCCAAGCAGTCAATATGGAGAGCATGAACTTAGAGGTGAGGCAATAAAGACAACAGGAAATAGCAGGTGTTCAGACAACTCGAGTCTACAGTCTCTGGAGAATGAGGAAAGCTTGCTTGGTACTTGCAGAAGAAATTAAGGAGTAAGAAAGGAGTAAAAGCAGATAAATAAAGATTGACAAGCATGAGAGTAACAGAGCATCTTAAGATCCCCTTCTAACCAAAACTAGGACACCAAGAACAGGAAAGAACACAAATCCAACCAAAAAAGTCTTTTAGAATCACAGAAGAGTGTAGAAATTAAGAACATAGGCAAGCATCCCAGCAAGGTAGCCTGAAAAGGTTTTATGAAATTGTTCCCATGACTAACATACTAAGAGAAGAAAAAACAGCACAGTGAACGGTTTATTTGCATCTTTGAAGAAATAAGGGGTTCTGAGAGATCACTGCAGTGACCTTGCATTTTGTTGAGAAAAAAAAAAGTTAATACCCAAGAACAGCTTATCAGAAAATAGTGCATTCCACAAATTAAAAAAAAAAAAACAAACACATTTTTTATTGATAACACTACTCTTGTAATCTCTTACCAGGACACAAAAGTTCTGAAAATTGGTACCTAAAGGACTGTATAATTTAGACCTAAATAACTAGGTTACAGACATCCAACTTTTTAAAATTAACATTTTTCAATGGATCCTAAGACTATCCATAGAAAATGTTCACCTACATGCTACAAATTAATCCAAATTACAATTTGAAAAAAAACCAAATCCAAAATGTCAGATGTGCCTGTGATCAAATCTTATGCAGTAAATTAATACATTGAAGAAAATGATCAAAAATAGACTGTGAGGGTACAAATACGCATGATGATAGTAGCAGAAAGATACTCACTGAATCCTCGTCTTGAATCATCTGAACTAAATTATCAAGTACTGGAGTGAGATTTCTGAGGGAAGAAAAGTTAGGAAGATGATGAAATCAGCTGTTTCTCCTAATCCATTCTCTAGTTATTTAAAAGAAAGAGAATCCTTACTTGGACTTCATGTTGTTAAAGTTTTTGCCTAATGCCAAGTGTCTTATCGATCGGTTTTTACTAAGCCAGACTACAAGGGTTGAGAGGTCAGATTCTAGGCCTGTAAAGAATCAGATTAGATTAGGAATTAAAACACATTTTCACAAAAGACCCAGACCAGGTCCAATTATTGATGCTATATTCATTCAAGTAATTATATTAGTGTACTAATTTCCAAAATGCGTAGAAAAAATTCCATTCTTCTTTCTTTAAATCTTTTTCTCATTAGTGCCTCTGCTTTTCTATGAGAATAAATGCTTTCTCTAAAATAAACCTTCTAAATCTCCATGCTAATCAGCTATTAGAGGCACCTCTCAGAAACATAGAAGAGAATTCAGTCCCTTATCCACAGTCCAACCACCCAAGGGTAGCTCCTCGCACTGTCAGGCAGAGTTTGAAGTTCCTTTGAGAATTCTGAAGCAATGGTAATCACTATTTAGTCTTAGTAGAGCTAACAATATTTCAAAGCCTTCAAAAGCCTGCAAAAAAAGGCTAACATAACACACTATGAATAAAATGACCTGAGAAACAAGCAAATTTTATTCTACTCCTAAGTAAAAGAAAAATAACTTTAGTATTCCCAAGCTAGTGAGGTACTTGAGGAGTACAATAGCTAGTTACAATGATTTAGAATTCAGATTCACAGGATACTTTAGATTTCAAATATCTATCCTTATTTATAAAAATTAATCTTTTTGCATAACTGGGCTGAGTCAGTAGCTCTCAAAGCTTTCCACTGATCAATCCATTCCACCTTTCTTGGGCATTCCACTGTACTAGGAATTGAATCTGTTTCTGAAATACTTCTGCATTTGGTTTCTAGAGGGACAAACACAGCAGGCAAATTCTTCCAGTTCATACAGCTATACTTTGAATCTGCAAGATGAGAAGCCAGCTCACATTCCCACAAACATCTGTGCCAGGAAACACAGAGACTCCAAAGCAGAAATATTCAAAGACTTTTCCAAAGATTCAAGCAGGCCTTTTCTGACCTGAAGCTGTTGGCTCTTTGCTTTCCCCCCTTAGCTTCATTCTGTACCAGACCTTTTTCTTTGTTCTTTCACTACACTTTCAATTCTCATTCAGCTTCTCATTCTCTTGTACTTAAACCAAATTTACCCTGGATCTAATACGAGCTTGGTGCCATTATTTTGTTCTGCTGTCTTACACTGATCTCAAACCACAAAATTCTGAAGGTACAGTTAGTCTTTCAATGTTTCTTAATAAGAGATCTTGGTCTGAGACATTTTCATAACCAGCATGGCCAATAACCATAAAGCAAGAACAACCATCCTTGGTTTCACTGTGAGCTGAAACAAAAAGCATTTTTTGACTTGCACAACCCTCTGTTCCTGTTCTGTGTACTTACCATTGTCTGAAATATCTAGGCTGGTGATATTGTGTATTTCTGCTATGCATCCTTCCAAGACTTGTGCACCTCCAGATCTTAACTAGAGACAAAACATCATCCATTTTTGCAAACTAGTTATGGTTTCAAGATCACACAGAAGACAGTGGTAGGAGCTTTGTGAATACAGAAGGCACTAGCAGCAGCAAAAACAACAGCAACAGAAGAAGTTATAGACATCAAAATGACAGCCTAAACACACATTCCTACTCTTGTCATCCTTACTCTCTGTTTTTCCATACAAATGAGAAAAGGGACTATCTTTTCTTTCTCCTGAAACTGCCTCCCAGCCTTTAAATCAGGAAAATATGTAAATGGTTAAGCTCAGCAAATCCTTTAGCACTTGTGCTGGGCAGTGCCTGAAGGATTGGGGTGAGCATTCTTTACATGAATGGCCCAGGACATTTCTAGTGACAAGTGATTAAAAAACAAATAAACTTGGACCAGTCCATTCACTTGTAACACTGTCACCCTTGAACTCCACTACAGTCAGACCTTACAGTGAGCATCTTCTCCCAGCTCTTAGCACAATGCTAAGGTGCCTATTTCAAAGATAAGTGGGGGGGGGCATTAAAAAAAAAATCTCATTTCAATTATGCCCCCCTGTTGCTGAAAAGAAAACGCAAATAACCCAATTGTAAAAGAGCCATAAAAGACCATAAACAAGGGAAAATAGTAATATAGTTATTCTTAATTTAAGAAATAGCAATAAAAGAAAAAAACTGCAACAATAACAAAAATGCCTGGTTGCAAAGTATCAATTATGATATTATTAATCTGAAATATTACATGACTATAAAAAAAATGTCAGGATTTAATGAAAACCGATGAAATGTTCTAGGAGAAAACATCAACATTAAGAATTAAAGTTATGAAATCATACACATTTATTTCCTAATTCAACTGAATTAACACAACTTTTTTTTCCAAGGGAGCAAAAGCATCTTCTTACTTTTTGCCCCTATGCACATTTATATACAAAGTGCATTTCCCTTTGTAAACATCCCCCAGTAAAAGACTTTAGCTAAAGAGGGAAAAATAGATGGAAATTTTATTCTTACATTTTCCATTTTCACGTTATTTGCTTCAAAAAGAATGGAAAGCTTTTTCAAACCTTTTCAAAGCTTTTTCACCCCCTGTGCATAAAAACTGTGAAATATCTTACTTAGCTGACTTACTTGGATAAATACCCTGAATCAACCTGCTGATATTTTTGAGGACCATCAACTTTTATTCATGCTACAATCAAAGAAACACAAATGCCTTCTAGAAGCATTTTTCAATAAAGTCTTGATTTGATGCTTTTTGGAAAGTTTGAGGTATGTGATGGGTTAACAAGCAGCTGAGCATTTGGAGAATGGCGGTCAAAGACAACATTTAAATAATAAATCACATCTGGAGTGTAGAAGTACAGAACATAAGGCACCTTTCCCCCTCTCCATAAATCAAAGCCTGCCTATCCTTCACCTCATCCCCTCAATAAGCAGTCATATTACAGGCTGTATTCGGGCCAGAAGTGCTGCAAATTTAAATCAAATTTATTTTGATATGAGCATTTGTAGCATTTGCTGTGTGAAAGCCAAAATCCTTCAGTTTTGCTTTGTGCTGCTCTCAGTGTGGCTCACCACAGACAATCATTTTATACAGAGTGTCACATCTACTACGGAAGAATTTATGGAAGTGGCAGATCACATGTGGAATTGATTTGGTTGCTGGTAGGGTAAGGTTCTATATACTAAAATTATACTCACAATAGAATCCAAATGCTTAGGCTATATATACTTTGAGGGCTGAAGTGGACAGTTTTTCAGGAGTAGCTTTCAATCTTGTACCAGATAACTCTACATTCAAAATTTTAAATATGTAAACATTTCATGAGCACAAATGGTGATATCTATTTAATCTGAGAGTGATGACAAAAACTTCACTTTTAGGATGGCAATTTGCTGCAACTGTGTTAAAATATTATGCATATATATCTAGATATAAAAGCAGAAATTAATTGAACTCTTGTCAACGTGGACTGTGATACTGACAAAAAGACCCTCTGCAACACCTCCTATATGACATACTTCCGAGGCTACAAAGAAAAGCTTTTATTCAGAAAATGAAGAATTACCCCTCTACAATTAAAAATGCCAAGTGTGTTCAAAGCTATGAGGTACCAATATGGGAAGGGCAAACAAAGCTGCTTACTGATTTAACAATTAAGGTAAAGCATGGAGGGTACTTACACAGTGACCAAGCTAAGGGAAGCAGAAGGGAAAAGAGTGAAACACATCAGTGCTGAGAAGGTAGAAATAAAATGTAATTTTCATAGTAAAAATAATTAAAAAAACCAACCAAACAAGCAATAGAAAATGATCAAGCTTGGAGGTAATATACCAGAAAATTATGGGAGCAAATGAAAAATGGTGGGAGAGGGAAGGAACATAGATTTATCCTTCCCTACTTGAGTACAGCTTGCCTGATGTAGGAAAGAAGAGGGCAAAGCTGAAGCATCAGCTTTTTAGCCCCCTAGCAGGGTGTGCTGGGAGTAGTGGTCACTGGCTCCAAGCTTCCCACCACTCTCTTTCTGGGTGTAGATCACCCTGCCCAGATCCCAGAGGGTCAGAGAGAGGTGGAGCAGGATCCTGAGGTGCTCCCAGGTGCTGGAAGTGCAACTTCTTTCCAAAGCACGTGAGAATGGATAAAGCTCAGTGATGGGAAAAAAAAAAATGTAAAGGGAAGGATCTAAGGAAGTGCTGTCAGTTTGGAGGGACCAGCTACAGGAATGCACCACTGTGTTGGGCAGGACTCCTTCCTTTCTGACACAAGAGTCAGCCATGACTACATGTGCTTTGATGTCCAATAAACCTCACCTGCCCCGTGAAGGGCTCTTTCACATCCCATCCTGGGTGCAGTTTCATGAAAGGATAATATTTTCTCTCCTGTCAGCCCTTGTTGATTTACATGCTAATTTATACTCTCATTACTTATATTTGTGTTTTATTGATTTATTCATTTAAGGCTATGATCATAGGAGCTCATTTTTATTACGTTAATTACCCCTCCCTTTTCCTTCCTTCCTCTGAAAGATAAATTATCATCCGTCTGATCCCTCTACTCAGAAGTCAGAAGCATGTGTACTTGACTTGAAAGTTTTCCTATTTGGAATTTACATGTAGTGCTCTTCAAAGTAATAATATTTTCCAAAATGTCTAAAATATCAAAACAAATGACATGAAATGCATTCACAATGATTTGGATTTTTCCTTCATAAGGAAATCTGTGCACATTTCAAAAGCAATTGACCACGAACCTAAGGCAAGGATTACTGCACTTCAACATGGTTATCAATATTGCATGTTTTTAACTAAAGGGAAACCACTGCATTTGCAGGCACTTCTAGAACAGTTAATACTCAGATGGCCTTGGAAATACCTAACAAATGAGAGGCTTTCTCTGAAGCTTGAAAAACGGGGAAGTCAGAGAAGGTCAGAGCATAAACTGGTTCATGTTGGTTTTGGCAAGAGTCCTCCACAAAAAAAATTCTCTACAAAATGACTTTGCCTCAAGTGGCTCCCCAGGGCAGTGTCTGATCTTTTCTCATACTCTGTAACCACCCAGGAATCACCCTGCAAGAGCATGGCCAATCCTTGGAAACAGAGTGCACAGCAAAGCACAGACAAGCAAGAGGTGCAAGGAAAATCAGTCGCCAAAATTGTTCTTGCTTATTCTTGAGGCCACTTTCACAGTGCTTCTTATGTTAATAACTCTTCCCAAAGTCCCTCATTGCCCTGAACTGATTAATTGATTAGGAAAACGGAATTCCTGCCAAGGTTAAAAAGCCAACCTGCAGAAGAAGCAGCATTTCTTCGGTTCTGAAGGAAAACAATGGAATCACAGACGTGCCTCCAGGGCATGCAGCTTCCTTTGAGCCATCCAAATTTGGGCACTTTGGAGAGCCCTGCTGCTAATCACAGCACCAGAGGCTGCCAAGCACCCAACAGGCTGGCTCAGCTGTGTGTAGCACAGCTGCACTGCAAGGAGGCTTTTGCCAATCAGGTGCTTTGAACCTCTGTGCTCATTATTTAGGATGCTGTAACATCCTAACTTTTACCATAACTGCTCTCTGAGTTCGACCTTTCCCAAAATTTCTGACTACAGAGGAAGAATATCTCCCCAGTGGATTTCACAGGAACCCTAAAGCCACGTCAGTGCATATTTTGAACACATCCTGATAAATATTCCTTACCTCACAGCTACTGAGGTCTAATGACACCTCCTTCAGATTGTGATTGCAAGCCAGGCCTAATAAAAGCGCTCTGAAAAAGATCAATTTTAGAATCATTTAAAAAAAAAGGCAGCTTTACATCATCATCTAAGTGATCACAGGTTAATACACCTATAATTAAAAGATTCATTTCAAAACAACACCAGCTGAGCAGTTATTTCTAAAATGACAATGGCAGCACAAGCCTGCCACAATCAAAACACTCCAGGAGCTTCAGAGACTGCAGGGATGCAAGGCTAATGAAGAAACTCTAAAGCTAATGCACATCAACATTTAATAACATTCATCAAAGATGAGTTTTCTTCAACATTGGCTTTCAAAGAGCACCAAACGATTATAAATGGAGTGTTCTGTCATAAGACCAACTCCCAGATTTTTCAAAAGTCCAGGAAAAAATTCGGTTTCTAAAACATGCAAGATGCCATGCAGCCAGCCATTTCAGTCAGGCACAGTGCCTGTAATGCTTAAAACCTGGAGCATGTTCCAGTATCACACAGTTCTCCACTTCCACAGCCCAACAAGTATTTACACTTTTCAAAATTATATTCCTATGCAATGGTATCTTTTTTTCTTTAAGCAGAATGGCAGACACATGAAGTAATGACTCATTATGGTTTTCATAAATCCACTTTTAAAGTCTTACAGAAGTTTCTTTCCACATCTACAAGCTAGTGTTAATATTAATACTGTCAAATCAGAAAGCACACCAGTATGTGTAAGGAACAAACAAAATCTGTGAATACCTTCTAGTATCTTCAGAATATATGCAGCTTTGAATTAATAATGCAACAGAGAAACAGAAGGACTTCCTTCTCTAACTTCATTTCAGCCAAAAGCAGATAACCAAGTGACTGATGCATGAAGATAAAAACCAATCCCTTCTGATGAGCCATTTGTCTACACACTTGCTATGCAAGGAGTGTGTCAAAGCTACATTTGAAACGTGTGTGTCCTGGGCAGGTTTTTCATTTAAACCTATTTATATCTGTACTGCAGGTATAATCAGGCCTCTCCTATTAACAAAGACAAATGCCTTGTGCTTATTTACTTAAGCTATTAATATACAGACTTGGGGGAGTGGAAAAAGTGAAGTTCTGCAACAGTTCTCACACATTGTCTAACTTGCTTACCCAGACATGTTTTTATTCAGTCAGTCTGGCTGATGGTAACTTTGCAAAGAGCTTCCTAAACATTTCGAGGAAATAAAAAATACAATGCAGCATAAAAAAATACAAATTAATAAAAGAGAGTGCTGCTCTAGTTGTACATTTTTCACAGGAAGAAAAAAATAAGTTGCTTATTTCCCTAACCTCTTCCCTAGAAATGCATCCTAAGAAAATCCCCTTATTTCTCAATTCTTTGTTATGAAAAAATCACCAGCATTTAAAGGGCCTGATGCCAGACATATTATACTTACACTTGGCCACTATGTTTAAATCACGCACATGGCAACACATGGAGAGGTCTTGTCAACTGTGCCTGATGCAGAATGCAAGAATTGGCCTTGTAATTAGCATTTGCATGAGAAGCATATCAGAAACGTGTCTTGTTATAGCACTGACAGATCAAAATACAATTTTTGGCAATGTCTGTAAAATTCAACAAAAATGCCAACTTACACTTCAACAAGGACAAGAGTACAAGCTGGCTCAGCTAAAAAATGGTGAAAAAAAAGAGTGAATGACAATGGAACATTAACTATATTACTACGCGGCATCCTCACAGTACAGCTTTATCAGCAAACCTACTCCCTGAAAGGCTTGATTTACACTGTACAGGCAAGTTCATGTCCTTCACAGACTGCACTGATTAACCAATATCTTTAAACTCACTGAGTTAGCACATGCAATTAAACATACCATGACTGCTGAGCTAAAGGAAGCTGATAAAGAAATCAAATAACAATTAATGAGGGGAATTTAGAACTCAGGGTGTCAGGTATCTGAAATTTTTTTTTCTCTAAACAGGCTTGATCTTGAATCACACATTCAACTTAGTGACCTCTGGTTCATGGACACAAACCAGGAACTTCTCCTTTGTCACAAGACAGCTTCAAGTCCTACACTATCAAAAGCTTTTTGACATATGCTGAAGAAAGATGTCAGAAAGGCAATACTATGATACACCGCATTTTTTTTATTTTTCCTTCCTGGAGACATCTCTCATGTGCTCCTGCAGTCTTGGCAATGACAAATCTGCCTGCAAAAACTTGTTTCTGTCTCCCTGTGTTCAGCAAACCCTGTGATCTTGATGGTTCTGGAGAAGTTTTGTAATTTCTTGCAGTTCAGATCAAAAGGCTAAGCATCTGTCCCACAATACACATCCTCAGTCCTTTTAACGCCAGATTAACTTCCACAGGACATTTCTGAAGTGGATTAGTCAAGCCAAGTTTGAGAGGTAAAGCAAGGTGTCCAGCAGATCAAAGTCCTCTGTAGTGTTGTGACACACTCAGCTCAAACTGAATGAAAAATTTAGTTCCGAGAAAAAGCACATCACAGAAATTACCAAAAAGTACCAGCAGCTTTTGTCCTACCTCCTAGGCAGTGGTGAATGCTGTCAGCAGAACAAAAGCAGTCCAGGCCAAAATACCAGACAAGTGAGAGTGGCATGGATGCTTTGAGACCATTCACATCCAGCTGGACTTTGGAAAGATGCTCTTTCCTGGATTTCTGTGCTAGTGAAAGCTTTCTGCTCTCAGCTCATCCTACACTCCCCATCACTGCCTTTTTACTTCACCAGCACCAGTCAGGTGAGTAACTCCCTCTAACCCAATTCAGTCGAGCCAGATTATCTTAAACATTACCAGAAGCAAATTTTTGCTAATGCAGATTTTGTCTGAAAAGGACTAGGAGATACCATTTGATTCCCACCTGGCTGTCAAGGGGTCCCAAGTTTTTGGGATAAATTAATACAGTAACATCTTCCATGAGCACAGGCAATTGTAGAGCACTCACCCGCCAAAATTCCTCATACCTTAAGAGATACTCAACATGACAAGAACAGAGCCTTAATGAACCTTAATGCTTGGTGCTTCTCACCTTTCCTAATCTCTGGGGATATACTGAATGTCTCACAGAATTCTCTTTTTCCTGTAGTCTTCTGTAGTAGCCACATCCATCCTTGTTTTCCTTCCCTGCTGCCCTCTACCATAGAATCAATGGCTCTAAATTAATCAGAATCAACCGTGTTTCTCAAAAATTGCCTTCTGTTTGAAAATGCATCTGTACCACACCTTCCTAACACTGGCAAAGTCTGAGCAAGCACAACAACCTCAAGCATCACACAAAGTGAAAGATCAGAGCTAAAACAGCTCCTGCAGTTGAATATGGATTTCAATCCAGTGCATCTGACTTCACTATCAGGCTCTTCTTGGTGCCAAGCAGCAGGACAAGAGGCAATGGGCAGAAATGGATGCACAGGAAGCTTCACCTGAACATGAGGAAGCTTCTTTACTGTGCAGGTGACTGTGCACAGGAACAGACTGCCCAGAGAGAGTTTGGAGTCTCCCCCCTGGAGATATTCAAGAACCACTTGGATGCAATCCTGTGCCATGTTCTGTAGGATCACCCTACTTCAGCAGGGAGGTTGGACCAAATGACCCCCTGTGGTCCCTCCCAACCTGACTCATATTGTAATGTCCTCTTCAAAACTGAACTGCACTGATAAAAAATACTCCAAAACAATGTCCACTACTCCTTCTGCTGCTGCACTTGTCACTCCTCCCTCCCAGTGAATCAAAAGCCTTCTATCCCATACTCACTAAATACTCCTAATACCCTACATCTCTAATTTTGTCATCAACTCCTGTGCATTGGATACTCCTCATTTCCCTTCCCTGTTCTCCCTCAGGAGGCAGGCTCCCAACCACACAAGGACACATCCATGCCCATATACACCTATATCCATATCAGGATTACAAAATAGGTAGTGAATGTGTCTAGGTGTCTACTACGGATAAGGTTATGTATGTTTTAATGTACATTTGTTAGGAAGATGACACTTAGGAAAGATCCCTTTCTTTAATTAAGCCAAATAAACACCAGTATTCTGCCAGAATCACAGAAAGACCTATCTAGGCACACTTTTAAATTTCACGTCTGAAAATTTCAACACAGTTCAAATCCACACACATCACAAGAAGGGTGACAGTGCTTCATAATTTCCCTCAGCCTACAGAACCTGTTAGTCACAGGATGGATGACTTACGATAAAAAGACTCATTTCACTTAGCATTCCTGGAAATGGCTGCCATTATCTCCTCCCCCAAAAGGAGAACATGGCAATAGGTTTCTCCTCCCAAACATTGCAACAGGTTCCATTTCACTATGGCTGTTGAAATAATGCAGTCCCAAAGGAATGGTGCTCACACAAGCCTATAATCCCATTTCACTGTGGAGCAGTTTTGCTCCTAACTCATAAAGAAATATATCCCAAAAACACGCTGACAGAAGCTAAACAACTGTGTCATTCCCAGAGCAAAAAATATGAATAACAGTCTCAACTGTGAGATGGAAAAAACATTTTGTGAATGTGTGACCATCACAAAACTCACTCTTTTAATATCAATAATATACAACTGGGAAAAAAAGAAGAAAGCAAAATTCTTTCCCCTTCCTTTTTAATATGAAGCACTCCTATAACAACACTGTAAACTAGGATTTAGACATGGGAGAAAATGAAATTAAATTCTTACTTTAGAGGCTCAGGAGGGAGTTTAGTTCCTGAAAGGTTTATCTGCATCAAAGCAAGTGAGCTGCTGAAAAACTGCTTGAAGGAGGGAGGGACTTCTTTTCCTTTTCTGTAAATAAACAAATTCATTAAGAAGTAGCATTTAGATACTCCTCATTCCAATAAATAGTGAACGCAAGCCATCAGAAATGTAATGATCTTTTACACGTTTAATTGCTCTACCTTTGGCAGTTCTGTAATCAGTGGCTCTCAATTAGCTTAGAATTATAATGTCATCAAAATGTTGATTCAACAAACAATCCTAAGCACTGCACTGCTGCAGAAGCCATTACTATCTACCTTCTGTTTGGGGAGCTACAATGAATGATCATTCATTGTAAGTAGGTAGTGAATATAGTTACATCTCTCAAGAAGAAGATCAAACAGGACATGAACAAACCCTGAAATTGCTTTTCACCACTAGAGCTAATTACTCAATGCTAGAATACCTTAGTATCAATTAGGTATCATCTCTGATAAGGACCCAAAGCTTCAATTTGAAGACAATGGAGCTAATATTTCCTACAATGCAAGTACTCTAAAAAAATAAATATTCATTCTCAAGGATTTTCAAAGACAGTTCCTCCCAGAAGAAGATAAAACAGGAAAAAAAAGCATTTGTAACCATCATCAAATCAAGAAAACTACAAATTTTAAAAATCATGCATAAAGAGGAATCAAGTCAGTCAGACTTCAAAGCTTGATGCTATGCCTTTTAGAGACAAAAGATATATAGAGACTTTCTGCTGCATCAATATCACAAACACATATTAGACAAGGTAGCTTACAGACCTTTAGCAATGAGCAGAAAGGGAAAGAAAATATTTTGCTTACAATAAATAGTACCTATTTCATCGAGAACTGAGACTTCTAAGGCTTTACAAAAAAAAGTCTTAGATTTATTCTTAAAAATAAGGGTGCTGCTTGAGCACAAGAAATTATAAATCAAAATATTGCAGCAGTTGAGAGTATTGACATTTAAATTGTACCTGTGAGAAAACAGAGTCCTCGAGAGGCTAAGGACAGCTAGATGCTGAAGACATCCACGAAGGAGAGCTCCACAAACCTGGTTCAAAATAAGGGCAATTCATTTTACTTTATGTTAACCCAAAAAAAGCAGTTAGGGATAGAAGGCAGGGAATGTTTCCTTGGTATTGGCAATAGCCACAAAAATGGTCCTTACCATATCTAGCGCACACTCCGTGTTGGATAAATCCAGGTGAACAAGGGCATTTGGCTGGGCCAAAAAATTGTACAGGCTCTGTAAGTATCGGACAGAAAGAATTACAGATGTTAATTTTTGTATTATGAAAACAGGTCCTGGATCACTACCAGTCACCACATTTTTGATTTTTATCATAAAATCTCCATAAACTTTGCCTAATCAATACAACCTGTTTTACTTTTGCAGGCCATCATGTTTTAAAACAATAGTGGGAAAATGGTGCTCAGGCTACACTTACTCAACATTTCTCTTAAAGCACAGGTCTTGAGCAATTGCAATTAACTTTTGCAGCAGATGATAATTAATTTAGTTAGAAATCCTTTGCGATGTCACTCCCAGAAAGTCTAACTGGTTTGTAAGTTAAAGCCAGACCCTTTAGGCATGAGGGAAGTAACTAATTTACACCTCAAGTCTGTGGTTTGTTCTTAACATCAGCTGCACGTTACAGGTTTAAGGGACAATACAGAACAGGTAGCAAGATTTTAACATTGATATAATAGAATATGTCGTGTAAATGTTAGTGTATGTAAAACTTCTTACTATAGGCTGTTTCATTTTGGACTCTTTTTAGTCTCAGAGAACAACAGAGAAAGTGTGACCTAATTCACAGAAAAGTGGAAAGCTCGACTCCACATGAAATCCAGCCAAACAGTCCATGCTTAATATTTCTAGAATAGATCTTCCCAAAAATTAGGTCATTTAGCCCCTACACCTACAATACAAGAGAGGTCCCCACCTCAAAAATTCCTGTGATTTCCTAGGGTTTATTTTAATTGCTAAATAACAGGATTTCCTTGCTCCTGTTAGAAACCTGATTCCACAGATTAAGAGACTTCAGTATATTAATAATCTTTATCTTTGAACCAACTCTCTGACAGGATAAGAAAAGTCTCCCTTTCTACATTTATTTCTTAAAATATTGTAGGTAGACCTTAGGTTTTTTTAAACACTGCCTGCCCAATATTTATTTATTACATTTTATTTTATCTTTTTTGTTAACATTATTTACTATGTTATTTTCTCAGAGTAATTCACTGTCTTTACTTACATTTAACTCTTCATTTGCAACCTTTAAAACCCTGTTATCCCACTGACCCTTTCCCCTCACACCTGAAAAGGCTAGTTCTTTGAATATGCTGATGAATCTGAAAATAAGATATGTGAAAAAGTCACGAAGTCATATCTGACTGCACTTTAAATGATGAGATTGGTTGACTGTAGTTTTGCATCTTCTAGATGTTCAATACTTAGAAATGAAAACGTGACAGTTACACGCACCCAACTTTTGATGTGAGAGAGAAATGCAGATGTAACAGTCAAAAAGTAAATATATACAAATTGAGAAGTGGATTTTGTTATTGAGAAAATGGACCTGCACCTCCACAGCAATTGATAAGCTGAACAAAGGAATCTAAAACATAATTACATTCATCAAAGAATCATGAGTTTCAACAGCACGTGTCAAGGAGTTGCACAGATTTATTTATACAAACAAAAATATTGAAAAATAGAAATGAATTCTTTCCAACTCAAAAGAAACAATTTGTTTCCAACCTCCCAATGAAAAATTTGTAATAGTCTTATCACTAAAAAATGATGAGGGCTTTTTAATGGTGTTTTGTCACTTTCAAACAGAACTCAGAGAGACTGGTAAGTCCACTGAAAAAAAAAGTGGTACCCTTGAAGTTTTCTCATTTATCAGCAGAAGCCAAAGACTAAGGGCATGAACTAAAATTATGTGGACTTTTTTAGTTGTGGGGCAGTTCTCTGACTATATACTGAAGAGTAGAAATAAAACTGCTATTTTCTCTCCCTACTAAAACTGTACAGAAATATAAAGGCCAAAAAGGATCTAAACAAGAAGGTTTTTGCCTTTCTCTCAACCATGAATTAAAACACCCACTCATTATGTCCCCAGCGAGAGGAAAGTGCTTACTGAGAGATCATCTCCGCGGAGCGCGTTCCCTGAGAGGTCGAGATAGACGAGCGTGTTGGCGATCAGCAAGTTGGCACTCAGTGACTGGGAAAGGCTGTTCACCCCTGCCAAAAAAAAAAGGTCACAACTCAGCTGAGCCAACTCCACACAAAACTGGCCCAGAGCCTGCCAAGTGCACGATTTCAGTGAACACAGACACACGCAAATGTTTAATGACTTCCTATTGCCATCACTGCCCTGCAGCTGAGGAACACAGATCACCAGGCAGATATGAGAGCCTTCCTGCCTGGACCATGCTCTCCCAGCTTCCCTGATGGAGACACAGTGTCCTATACATCCCAGATCCAGGATATATCCAAATCCAGATCCAACAGATTTTATAACCACATTTACTCCACAATGTTAAGCCAGTGTCTTCCTACAAACAATAATATTTAGATAAAAGCATTTGTGGAAGAAGATGAAAGCGTCTGTGGAAGACCAAGTGCATTAACAATTATAATTCCCGGAACTTCAAAAGCGACTGACGAGACCTAGAAATTAAAAATATTTCAATTAATGTATCTGCCTCTAATTTCACAAAAATAGTTAATTAAACTACCAAGAGATGCATAAAGAGTCTCAGTTGCTTATCAGAATAAAGACATCTTTTTCACATTAAAATTAAAGAGCTCACATTGGGAACAAACTAGCCAGGGCTTTCTTCCACTGAAATTTTTCAGCTTTTCAAAATACAAATTAGGACACGGCTATTTCTGAGTCCTTCAAATCTAACTTTCATCTGAGGGCTCTGCATCTTATCATCAACTTATCAATTTATTGTAGATGGTTATTGCTGCCTTTCAAGCACTACATGCATGTGTTTCTTATATGCATAGGCATCACTGTGTCTTTTAGCAGATACAGCAGGTTTTTTTTGTAAGTGCCTTACCAAAGCTATAAAGAAGGCAAGTGATCTACTACACAGCATTCAACAATTTCTCAAAGCTGGTCAGTGAAATTGGACGAGCATTCAATGGATGAAAAACGTCCAGTCTTCACTTAAAAGCTATCATGAAACTGATTTGGCAGTGAGGATGTGGAAGAAACAGCTAGCAAGCAACTGGAGACAAAAATACCTATGTCAGTGCTTTAATTTTCTGAGCTTTCAAATATTAAGAAAGTCTCCCATGTCAGTAGTATGGTGCCTGGTTTCAGAATGCTTTTGAAACTGAAAAGTATCAAAGCACAGCAGCATCTTTGTCAAGTCTCAAATCTTTTCCACGCATTGTAATTTTTCTTTTAGCTTGAGATTGTGTTGTTGAACCTACACCATGTTGCTAAAGGTAAACTGCAAACTAGTACTTTTTGAAACTCTGAAAGATCTAAAAGCTCTGTTTAAACACTTGACATTACAGCTTTGGATTCTCTTTAGAGAGCCTTTTCAACAATGTTTACAAGCAACAACAAGAAGCAGGAACGAGTGCACTTTTGTCCTGGTTGCTTGATAGTACTTAGCTGTCAGCTAGGTTAAACTATCAGCAATTCAGTGTGTGCAACCAAGAACGAGTACTGGGAATTCAGAAGCAGTGTCTGAGTTTAAGGGAGAAGAAGAACTATCAAACAGTTCATAATGTTGCTGTTTGTTTCCTGCTTTTAAAAGGTCAGCTGCTCAAAATCAGCTACATCAGTGAAGGCAAACAATGTGAATGAAGGATTTTTTTAATTAGCTTCCGGCTTGGGCTGAGAAAAGCAAGCTTTATTTTGGAATGAGTATACTAGAATTTTCTATTTAACCAGAATCTTCAAATCAATAAATTTATGTTTGAACTTCACCCTACGTCATGCTATACTCTGACAGTAATCTCACTTTCATTTGCAGACAATCTTTTATGCTCTTTTACCACTCTCAGGAGGCTCAGACTGTTAATAGCTCTCAGGAACTTTGAGATACAATACTTGAAGAAAGATCAGCTGGGAAGTTACCACCTGAACTTCACTTGTCAATCTCAGAAACTTATCTCAAATAGAAAGTACTTTTAAAAGAAGGTCAAAACCTGCAAGAGATTGTTATTTCTGAAAAGCTTGAAATATAAAAATTAAAAAGAAAAAAAAAAGGAAAAGAAAAAGAAAGGCTGGAGGGAAGAAAATCCATGCACTTTGGAGTCTGCTGAATCCAAGATCCAAAGACTCTTTTAGAGTTTCCCCACAGAAAGTATTACAAGTTCAAAAATAGCCTCCCAAGTTAAAATCAAATCATTACTGTCTTCTTAAGTTAGAGAAAAACTGACAGCTTTGCAGCAACCTGAGTTGCTTCAGGTCCTGAGGGTTGTAAGAATTCCCATTTTAAGACATGGCATATATATTTTTAAGGAATACTGAGAAGTTGCCATGAGCCAATATTCATGGTAACATGTTACTCTGAAGGTCATCAATATTAGACATACTGGAAAATATTTTTAGCTTTTGCTTAAAGATCATCTTTAAAAAGTATGTTAAAAACCTTCAGATTCTTTTAATAACCTTGGAATTTACTTTCACTGACAAGAGTTGTGTGGGTGAACTTCATCAAGCTGGCATTTACTCTTTATGAAGATGGAAATGTTCCTAGAGTGTTCTCTTGACTCTAACTTCACAATGACTTTCTGAAATAATTCAGATCACATGAAGAAAAGTAGAGAATGAATGAACTGCATAAATTTCTGTTAAATTCACAAGTATCTCATTTTAAGAGTACATGTTACATTAGTCAAGATTCTTAATCAACTGTCACCAAAAATTGAATTAGCAGTAGAAAACACCAACCCCAGATTTTAAAAACATATTTTCAGTAAAAATCATGATTTAATAAATTCACCTTAGGATTTACTGTTTACTTAAGCATAATAGGAGTCATAGGCAGTCATAATAGAACAACAAAAAGTCATCTACCCCACCCATATTTCTCTGGGTCAATCCTTGAAGCTAAGAACACAGAATGTGCACTTCACAGAGCAATAATTAAGAGGATAAAAGGGCATGGCTTCTATCTGTTATCAGCTGATGTCCTTCATACTGTTAACTCAGTCATCTTTTCCAGGTCATCAACTTCTACAAAAAAGCAGCAAAAATGACAGTGTGGTTTTTCTATTTTTAACCCTCATTATCTATACAGGAGACCCTGGGTTTGTGCAATCCATTTAAGAGGTAAGTGCTTCTATTATTTGTAAAACAGAAGTGCAAAAAATCCTGATAGCTTCTGGCTTGTGTTTCACAGCTGTTATGGCTTTTAAAATATGCAAATATTTAAACTGCAATATCAAATCAGAAATTTGTAAATTATAAAATAAGTCTTTAATCAGAACAAGTCATCCACCAGCCATTGTCACAACGCTTGGTTTGATAAAATAACTGTGTACAAAACATTTGGAAATGTCCTTGTACATTTTTGCTTCAGACATTTTTTGAAGCACATATGAAACGTAGACTTTTATGCCAAACCTAATTTAAATCTTCCTTTATAATACAGGCTCAAACTTTAACCCTTACAGAAGCAAGTCAGAGTTTATCAAAGTGCTGTAGGATACCCAGAACCCAGTCTGGGTTCAGCAACCCAGGACTGCAAAAAAGCAGTTGCACTGTTGAGAAAACACATGTAAATAATTTACAAAATTAATAACCCTATAATCTGGTAAGAAGAGGTATTATGAGTATGTAAATCTGAAAGGTTTAGAAGCGAAAAAAAGACATATTTATAAAGCATACCTTTAGGCGACAAGGAGGTTTTAGATAAATTTAAATGCTTCAGTCCCTTTGGAAGTTTGGCGAATTGGATGCTCAAGGATGACACACCTGTTGGAGGAGCAAAGACAAAATGGGTGTTTTCAGGCTATCTGTGTGACCCCAGGCTGCCCCAGCAAAACTCAGCAGGGTGACACTTGAGGAGGCACTGCACTCCCTGTGCAGGTGGGCACTGTCATTTTACAATCCTAAACCTTTTACCAAGATCTCTGCTTTGCTAACCACTGAACAAATAGGGGATTTTGTTGTTAACCATCAGTAATCCTCCTTAATTAGTTTAAAAACTACATAATACACACATACTTTTGAGAAGGAGTCAAAGTGAAGCTATTACACACATCAAGCAGTCAGCACTTGGAAAATCTGGAAGCTTTTTGTTTCAGAAAAAACCCAAAATTTAAAAATCTAGACATGAACTAAAACCCAGTCATGGTCCTTCACACAAAACATGAAACCATTTTTATTTTATTTTAAAAGGAAGGGCTGTCAAGGCAAGAAAGGCACCCACATTAGCTAACATCACTCTCTTTTTCTGAGGCAAACCCTAAGAGCCTGAAACCTCTACCAAGTCATAATGGTCTCTCAATACCCTTACAGTATCCTGCAGCTACCAGCCAGGACACAGGCTTGGAAATGCCACAACTGTTTACAATACTAAACAGTAAAAACCCATTAAGCTGCTGACACAGACTGGACTCCCTCAGCACAAATTCAACAAAAGAAGAAAACCATAAGAAGGTACTTTTCATTAAAGCCTTTACTTAGCGTGTCCAAGTTGCCCACTCCATAAATTTAATACTCCATTTTAAACAAAAGATTGAAATTTGATTAAGAAGGCACGTCCTAAATAACAATGGAACTAAGCCGTGAAATATTTATTAGAGAAATAAATCAACATAGAAACTCCAGGCTTAACCTGAGGTGTGAAATACAGTCCTCTACAGACACTCACTTGGAGAGAAATGGGCACAGAGAAAGAGAGCAAAACCTTTTATTTGATTGAAAACATAGTAAATTAAAAATCTGATACCCTTTTGCACATACTCAGACATGAAACAGTCTGTAAAACTGTAGGTCACATACCTAAGTTTACTCTGTTTTTATTATGTTTTACTAATCATTGATAATGAATGAGCCAGCTGCCTTGCACATACTGTGGCAGGGGGTTTTTTTTAAGGGTCTCTGTAAAAGCATGTTGCATGCAACACCCGTGCAGCTCAAAATAATACACAATTTTTTATTTATTTTTGCTAAAATATTAAACCCCTGAGACCTTGGAATCATTTATTGTAAAGTACAATAGCAACCACATATCTTCACCAATTTTCAGCAAGAATGAACCAAATAATACTAACAGGATTTTCTTTCATAGCTCTATAAGTACAATCACTAACACTAAGGACATGACAAATGTAATTTTTGCTGTTAAACATTTTGACCAAGACATGCAGCAAACAGCTTCACCTCTCCATCTTTGTATTCAGCTAACAATCTGCAGACTAGTTATCATTCTAGTCAAGCTGAACAATTTTAACATCTTTCTAGCACTGGGGGTGAAGTTATAGGTATAAGATACAGGAATCTGGTGCAGAAAATAAAAAGTGCTTCAGGTTACTCAGGCCCTTGAACACCCTTTAAGTCACTCATTTTTGCTTACAGCATAACAGAGATGAGAGCTCACATGGCAGAAGTGGAGTTAGCTGCATCCAGGCACACAGTTTGGAATTTGAGTACTACTAGGCTTCAGCACGCTTGTTTCGCATTCTTTTTAACAAAATATGAGATTAAATTCTGATCCTAGTAGAGCCAAAAGCAAAACTGTCATCATTTCAGCATGGCTAGATTTTTAAAGACAAGACTGATAATGAACTTTCCAGGTGTTAGTCTCACAAATATTGACAGTACCATAAAGGACAGCCAATCACAAATTAAGAGACTGGTCTCAGTTTAAAAAAAAATCACTGCATATAAACACTGCACTGTATTTGAAATGAAGGCAGGTCCTATGCTTTAGGTAAACAAAATCCACTACCCATGCTGTTGGAATACAGACAGTTGCATTAATATGCAAAAATATAATGCCTTCACTTATTGGCATTCAACAATGCAATATAACTTAGTGTACGATTTTGTTCAAATAAGGCACAGTGTGTTCTTCTCCAGAAAACAAACAACTCTGTGATTTCCCTTATAACTGCAAAATAATCTCGTTCCAGTTCTGGCAGGTGATTTTTCAAAAGGTATATTCCAAAATCCATGTGTTTGTATAAATCTCCACTTTTACTTGTGAAATCCTTACTACCACTCCAGTTTACCAAAGTAAAATCTACCCTGAACCCAGGGAATATCAGAACATGGGACACTTAAAATTTTCTTGAAATTAGAAGTTGCAGCTCAAGAAACTACCTAATTCTAATGAAAAGGTCAAATCTTAATTGCATATTTGACAGGAGAGGCTGAGATAATGAAAAAACCCTACTAACTTCTCCATGTTGGAGCTTCTGCATTTCAGTTTTATCTTAGATGTGGATATTCAGAATGGTTTGAATCTATAAGTTTGCTGCAAAGAAAACACCCCCATGCACATGTTTAAAAGATGAAAAAAAGATTCCCTGAACTTGTAGAGTACCCCATGTTTGGTCAATTGTTTTGCTTCCAAGATAAAATTAGTACCTTTGAAATAAAAGCCCTTTCAAATAACACAATCTAAATACACTTCTTCAAAAGCAGAATCAACAATGTAGCAGCCTTTTTTCCAGCTTACCACAGAAATTTCTGTAAAATGCAGTAGGCCTACGGCTCATTGTAACAATAATGTTCTTGGCTTTCAAGTGATAAAAATTATTAACAAGGACAAGCAATAATCAACAGGAAAGAGGTAATCAGAATAGTTAAAGCAATTCATGTGAACAATTTCAAATGAAAAACTACTCAGAAGAGGTTAAAAACAAAAACATTATCACACTTGCTTCTAGTCAAAAGAAAAGTGATACAGAAGTAGAAAGAAAAAAAAAAAAGCCTTCTCAGCTATTTTTCTCCTCACTGAACCAGCATGAAAGAAGAGACACCTACAAAAAATTCTGTGTCAACAACATTCTGAGTCCATCAGGTTGCAATCAGAATGAACAGCTTTTTTAATTTGAATCATGGCAGCAAAGAGAAGAGGAAATTTCCCCTAAACAAACATGAAAAGGCTCACTGTGTAAAATTTTTGGTTTTTTTCTGGCCCATCAGGAGCACAAGATAGTCTGATCCCAGAACACTGTGTGCCTGGAATGCATTAAGTGAAGCAAATGGAAATCTCACATGGGCAGCGCTGAAGGGTCAACTCCAGACCGAAAGAATGTAACCTTATTTTAAAAATAAATGCCTCTTGGGTGAAAAAAGAGTAGACAAGGGAGAGAAATGACTTGATATGTACTGAAATCATGCCTAGCAGTGCCTAGTCTGAGAAAAGCTGAGCTGCTCAGCTTGATTTTCCATCTTGTGGAGTTAACAGCACTTTGCTCCATAAGAATGCCATTTATGACTGTATTATTGAGCATCACCAAGACCTCACAACAGGACAGGCTAGCACAGAGTTGAGAAAAAGGAATAATTTTCATACTGAAAATAAACAGAGCATTGCAGCTGAAATAAAAATACAAAACCATTAAAAAAATATAACCCAAGAAGCAAAGTTGCCTTGTGCTTCATCTTTTAACTGATTATACTGCCTTTAAAAATTCACACCACTTTTTTTTTTTTTTTTTACCCTCTAGTCCTAAACAATCAGTGTGTTCTATCTTCTTTTAAAATCCAGAGTTGGTTTAAGACATTTAAATATTTCTCAACACACCAATGGATATGCATAAGTCAAAAAGAATGGCAATTCTCAGTCATTCATGAACAATAGAAATTTATAGTAGCCTCATGCACAAAACAATAACCTATTTTTCATGCAAAGTTGAACAGAACAGCAATAATCCTCCTATTACATTTATAGAAATAGAAAAATGTAAATGTTACAGTACCTCTATCTTCAAGTGGATTACTAGCAAGGTTGATCGTATGGAGTCCTGAGTTGGGATTATGGGCTAGGGCACTGGCTAGTTTCTGTGCAAAATCTCTGCAAAAAAAAAGGGAGGGATAAGGAATCCTGTTATCTCCTCTGTCAACAGCACATTCAAAGGCTTAAAAGCATCAAGGGATTACTAGCCACAAGTGGCTTTTGCTACTTCAGAGCACTAACTGATTCCTCATGGCTCTAAACAATGCTTATCTGGCTAATTTGCAATATTTCACACAGGCTTACTTCATTATTTATTCATTTTGTGACCTAAGAGACTGAAGAGCATTCCATCAAAGCCCACAATACTTTTGACAGAGATCTGAGGAGTTACACAGTACAAAACAGGAGTTACACAGAATTACTGAAAACTTGAGCACATCTTCCATCTCTCTGCACACCAGGGGAGTGGGAGATGTACATCAACCTGCACACCACCACCTCCTTCACTCACCAGCCATTCTGCTCCCTTGCAGCAGCTTTCTGCCAACAAGTCACTCAAACAGATGGGATTTGCAGTGTACCCAGGAGTATTTCTAACCTTATAAAACAGCAGGAATAGCCCTCTCACAGAACAGCAGCACACTGATGGACTGGCCTTTTGCTTCTCTCTACAGTGAGAAGGATCAGAGCGTGTGGCTGGCTGACCAGAGCCCAGCCATGGATCCAAGGCAGATGGCAGAGCATCAGTCCTGTAATGCTGACAGCACCCAGGCCAGGCAGCACAGCCAGCTTTGAACCAACCTTCAACAATTATGGCAGGTAGATTTAGTAGCTTGACCTCTGCTTCAAAGCCACTGGAGATGCAAGGGAGCACTGCCCAGTCTGAAAATGCTTTGCTGCAGCTGCCTCTACCCACAGGACTAAGTTCAAGGCTAGACTGGGTTTTCCTGCACACCACTGCCAGACTCTGGTGGAGACACATTTCTTGCATTAAGTCAGAAGGCTGGTGTCTTCTCAGCTCTAAGATAAATCCTCAAACCTGTCCCATACCTGCTGGGAAGTTATGCAGTAAGAGACTCGATCGACTGTGGGCTTTTGATAAAGTGAGGCTATATTTCAGTGTTCTGACTTCACCTAAGTTAGACACCAAGATAGAAAGTAAAAGTATGTGTTGAACTTCCCTCTTTCTCTCTCTGCTTTGAAGCACATTATTTCTCCTCCTGTAAGCCAGTAGTGGAGAGCTACCAAAATGCTCTGACCTCTTTCCTTGGAACAAATCCTGCCTACCATCAAACTGTGCTGGGGACCACAGTGGAGGTAGAATCCTCTTCGAGTATTTGGAAAAGAGAGGAGATCAATCAGCAACATCCTCAATAGCTTCTGGTTATCTGCAGAGTTTACTAGAGTGCAAAGACGTTCCAGGGAAGTTTAGTTTCCCTTTGAAACTGAGTCCTTTAACAGACTCCTGGGGCTAGAACTGGTTCCAGCCAATGCATGATCAAGGGCTGCCCTTTGGAAAAACACATTCATTCCTAAAGCACTAGTAGCATGTGATTACAAACACTCAACAAAAAGAACTTCTGGACTGAAACTTTGCCACCTGACTGGCCCTGGGGTCTCCTGCTTTGCTACCAGCTGCTGCTGCAGAAGACTCTGGAACTCCTGTAGGTCCTCAGTCAGATTTGCCAACACTTTGGAACTCCTCCAAACATTTCAAATGGTGCTAGATGCCTCCCCTTAGGCAACTGAATCAGTCCAGCCAAGAAAAATGAGGTTTTGAGTTAAAAAGCAACAAACCCTTTCCTCTTGAGGAGTTTCCTCCTCTTCTTTTATCCCTAACAGATTCTTGTCATTACTGGTTTTTGCCTATACCTCCAGGCTTGTTTACAAACTCTGCTCCAGCTTTTGCCAGCAATGTATGTAGCATTACTATAACTTTTTGGGCAACTGGAGTGTGTGTGAACTACTTAGCAAAGGCATAGCAAACTGACTGCCACCAGAAAGCACCAGATTATCTCCATGGGGTCCACAGGGCTCCAAGGCTCATTTTGGAAAAAAATAATACAACAAATAACACATACTCCCTGTGCAGCCTCTGCCATAAACAGAGGCACCTTGGCTCTGCTCATGGGGGAACATCTCTTCCTCTCCTCTGTTCACTGTTTCAAGCCATAAAATGTATTACTTTTGCACACATATGAACAGAGCATGCAGTTTAAGTCTGAAACTTTCTAAAAAGCATCAGACTTTCTCTGTACACATTACACAGCCATGCTTGGCCGAAACAAGTTCATTCAGGCTTGGAGGAAAAGCCCCAAAAAGATACATATGACAAATTAAGGATATTTCATCAAGGGTAAGAATACCATCGATCTGGAAACGTCAGACAAACAAAACAATTCTTTGAGATCTGTCTAGACAACATCCCTGGGACAGAAAAAAGAAGAGGATGTGTGGGATGTGTTAAGTTTAAGGACAGTAAGACCCTGTCAAGAAGGAGAAGATAAGGCTTGACATGACTGTCAAAGGCCTTTTGGACACCAGCAACAGGTGCTTCTGCTGTTCCCCATGTGACAGCTGGCCACTCCCTTTGCACAGGGCTGCAAAGAAGGGTGTGAAAGGAGGCAGGCACATTCTGCCTGCCAGCTTTCAGAGAGCACGTAAGTGCAACAAATAAATAACTTGCACCAGTTCCTGCAAACAGACCTTTTCAGACTGGAAAGTCTGTCCTGCAGTTCTATGGAAATCACACAATATCCTGAGTTGGAAGGGACTCCCAAGGATCAAGTCCCACTTCTACCATGGCACAGGACACCCCAACAACCCCACCATGGGCCTGAAATTGTTGTCCAAACTCTCCTTGAGCTCTGGCAGGGTTGGGGCAGTGACCAGTGCCTTGGGGAACCTGTTCCAGTACCCAACCACCCTTTGGAGGAAGAATCTATTTCTAAAACCCAAGACCTTGCAGTTTAGCATTTTCCAACAGTGCAGGCCGAGGGCAGCTCCTATTGTACACAGCCTGTGCCTGTCAGGACAAGCTGCAAAGCCTGGCAGACACCAAAGCCCAGCCTAATCAATAGGCTGAGCTGCCTGCTCAGAAATCATTACTTTGGTTATTACATAGTGTCCCATTCCTCTAAAATACCTCCGGGATTAACCTGCTTTTCAAGCTCCTTTTTGGGATCAGCCTGAGTTACTCTCCTCTCCCTGAAATCTGGACATCACCCAAGTTAATTAAAATACCACAACCTTAGTGATTGCTGTATGCATTGAAGCCTTCCAATGTAATCTGAACTGCATCCTTTATGTGTAGTTAAAGGAATAGCAATGAGGATAAAATTTCCAAGAGCATCTAAACTGGCACAAATCTTATCAGACAGGGGCTTTCATTTGACATCCTGTTTTTCCCTACAGGAAATTCACACTTCTCTGGTTCTGAGTCTTTATTACTGCTACTGCACAATAGTTTGCTGTTTCATCATTTGGGAGGATGACAAGTGTTTATGAGGCTGTGGCCCAAACCAAATCACAAGGACTTAGTGGCTGGATATAGAAAAGACCAGAATCATCTTAAACTGACTCTGCTGCAGGAAGAAATATGCTCTTGCAGCTGCTGGGGTTATTTCTTACAGCTTTACTCTTGGTAGCTCCTTCTTAACCCTGGTTTGGCATTCTATCACAGCTTATTAAAAATGACTGGTCTGTGAGCCATGGGAAGGAAGATACACAGCAACAACAGGATCTCCTAGCAAACAGATATGAAAAATGGCAAAACTGACAAAAGCATCCTTGGCAAAAATAGACAGTGTTGATCAGAACAGATACACACCAAGGCACAATGCCAAACAATCTGCATGTAGATGGAGACATGAAAGCCAAAGTCACAGGTTGATTATCTGTCAAGTCCTGTTAAAACTGAAAACAGTTAATCCAACTGTGATAAATTAAGGTAGGCAATGTGCAAAGGTAGTCAACATATCCTTTAATATTGATGATTATCACTAGATTTCAAGGCACATACAGGAAGAAAAAGGAGATTAAAATCAGAGGCTTATGTTTGAATGACAGCTGTTAAAGGCAGTGCACTGGTGATCAGAAAGCTCAGGTGTTATTCCAAACTTGAGCTCAAATTTCTTGCATCATGGTAGGCAATTTTCTTTTAAAGGCATCTCAACTCAAGTCCACTTTAAAAAGGAGAAAAAGACTCCAACAATGGAAGAGGAGACAATGTAAGGTACACCAAGTATCTCCTCTGTGCTTGTTTCCCTTTATTTGTAAATCTGCATAGTGTTCTGCTTCTCCCACCTTTACACTGTTTTTTTTTTTTAATGAAACAAAAAATTAATTAGCTGTAGAGTTTATCTTGTCTACATTGCCTTGGATGCTACCCTAACAGTAGAACAAGCACTACCAGTACAATCTAGCAATAGAAATTGCTTCTATTTCCTGTGAAGGGGGGAAGAAAAGTCAATACCTAGTAACTGCAACCTACTGTTTTTCAAACATAGGCAAGGATTTAATTGTATGGCTTATTTCTGTGTATCTCCCTTCTAAATCTATGGCAAGGCATTAAACTTACTTATCTACTTTCTTAAAAAAAGTTGTTCATGTCCTGTTATATTTGAGCACATAGCAATCCACATTAAGATAACACCAGCTCATTTGGAAATGAAACAACAACGTGTTATGCAAGATGGAATAATATGCTTTTTTTAACAAAACATAAACCACTGTTTTTTAAATGATAAAAAGGTGTTGATACTTCTATTGGAGCAGACCAGTATGAGCCAGTTTAAGGTTTATGCTCTTTTTCAATCACTTTGCTCCACTAAACCCAACTCTCCAGGCAGAATCTTAAAAAACACCAGTTGAAAAGGATTTCTGGGACATAAGGACCCTCTGGAAAACCTGATAAAAAGCTGGTGTCTAGAGGCTCCTCAGAACCAGACAGACATTGAGCACAGCTTTTTTTAATGCTTATTCTGGCTAACACACATCACACGTCCCTTTTAGTGGGAGTAAGCAGCATCTAAAGCGACATTTTGAAGGAATTACTTACGTTCTAAGCCCGGCATTCTCTAATACCAGCTCTTCCAATCGATTGGACCTACTCACCACTCGCAGAATCTGCTCACAGAGATCAGTGGACTGCCACAGAAAAGACAGAACAGTGTTAAGGAGCACAGACATGGAACAGACACTTATTGAGTTAAGCGGTACATTGTAATGAGATCCAGGCCACAACCATGTTCTTGTTATACAGAAATAGGAAGTTAAAATACCAGAAACATCCAGGAGAGTCAACAGAAGACTTCTGGAAAAGACTCAGAATAGGAAGAGGCAGACTAAAAGTGAGTAATTAATGAACTGGACCACCTAAACAAAAGGGGCAGAATGTTTATAATGACAGTGAAACGAACCCAAATCATGTGGTTCAGAAAAAACTATTGATTTTTAAAGATATCTTATTCATATGCACGCTACTCCATCAGAAAAAAGTGGTAACTAGTGAAAAGGAAAATAAGGCCTGACCAGGAATGACAACTAAACACAAAGATGTTAGAAGGCAAGAAAGAAAGAAAAAAAAAAAAAAAAAAAAAAAAAAAAAAAAAAAAAAAAAAAAAAAACAAAAAAAACCCCAAAACACAAACAAAAAAACCACCACCAAAAAAACAAAACAACAAAAAACCAAACCAAAACCAAAACGTAAAATAGCCAAAAACCCTCAGGAGCAAAAGTACCCTAGCTACAGGTCCTCCAAGGACTCCCAAGGACTAGTGTTTAAGGGCCAGTATATTTGAGTATGAATTCTTCCAGCCTATGCAGAAGAAAATCCCATCTCATGATCTTACTGTTGTTGAATTCTAGAATTTGCATGGGTATTTGCAAGTGCCTTGAATTAAATTTGACAACAAAAGTTTGCTCATTCAAATTGAGAGATAAAACCTTAATCATTCAAAAGCCACACGATTTCCTCTGTACCTCATGACCTTTTATTATAAACTTTTATTTTACTTCTAGATTTGACTTTTCTTTTTTCTCTCACAGCTTACACTAACCAGCATTCATGTGATATCCAAAGCTGAATTTCAGTCATGATCATGAAGTGCTGAAACTATTCTCTTATCTGCCTTTAAAAACAACAATGTGACTTCCATACCTGGGATATTTTTGTCTCTAAGGACCATCTGACATTTTCTAGTTTGTGCATTTTTCATGGTTTGGGGTATTTTTACTTTTAAACTAATTGAATGTCCAAAAAAAAACCCTAAGCAAAATAAAGTTGCCCTACCACCCACATAAAATCTTATTAATCTTTTACACAGCAAAGGCTGACAATTTTTGGTGAAGACTGTCAACTCAGCCATCTTCCCAATTCTTTCGTTACCATCCATATTTTAATAATTCAGAATATTATCACAATCTTTCTACAGTGCTGTGACTGCAAGTGGAAAGCTTCATGCCTGCACTATAAAACCTCTGTGGGTACTGTCTATCAAACACAATGTCAGAGTGGGACTCGTGAAATACAAAGCACCCGATGGCCTCCGGATATGTCTGACCTCATACTGACCCTTGGCAGGGTTCTTAGGGCATGGATTTACTGTCCAGCAATCCACATTTTCCTCATATTTGACTTAAAATGGAATGTGTGGAAGGTAAGAAGTTGGTTTTTTTAAAGTAACTGATGCATTTTCCAGACTGACAAAGTTTATTTGTTTTTCGCAGAGAAGTTGCTAAGAAAAAACCCTGAAACATTCACATAAATGTATCTCAGACAGAAAATAGGGACAGGTTTTGTTCTAAGCAAACTACACCAGCCAGTCTTCTAACTGAGCAAACTATCTCATTTCATTGAAGCAGAAACTGATTAATTGCACTGTACCTTTTAACAATGTTGATTTTAACAGCAAACTACAGCGGCACTAAAAATACTGCCAGCTTCATTCCATGCATAACTTTGAGTGAGATGTCTCAGCAGGAAAGAAGTTATTTGCCTACTCTTTTGCCAGGAATTTCTTAAGTTTCTACTGAGTTTTCATGGAAAATGATAGCTTAGGAATGTAATGAGAGCTTTACAGATCAATAAAATGCCATCCATTTAAACAAGATGAAACTTAATATTAATTTTTAAAGGCAAAAGCTTCTGAAGGTGAGCATGAAAGCAATTTCTCAAGCCAACTACTAACTCCACCTGTGACTATCAACTTTCACGTTTAGAAGAAATAGCACATTTTGATATATTTAAAATGTCACCAAATTACTGCTTTTCTTGGCCCTTTTTTCAGTTTAGATATGCCCCCTTTTTGCTTCTAGGAATGAAAACTGATATGGAAAAACACTGGTGCCACACATCAGAGCTTGGGAAAACTGGGTGAGAAAGCCATCAAGTTGCAATGAAAATTACACAGAAAAAAAATGCTTTATGTGCAAGAAAAAAATCCCAGAATTCTGGCATTTCTTCTCACCTCCAAAAAACAACCAGGATTTCTGGGTGCTTTGGTTTCCTATCAGCCACCTAACATGTTTTGGGAGAGTCAGCAATGCCAAATGAAGTTTTATGGACTACTATTATCACTCAACAAAATTTTCATACTATATTAGTTGAAATTTTGACAAGACCTGACTCTCAGCAGTGTTTTTATGGTGCAAATTGACTATCCAACAGTTTGTATTTTCCTGATATGATTAAAGGGAAAAAAAATTGGCAATAGATTGCCCAGTTGTAAGTGCCTAAGAAATTTCACTTCAGAACACAGCATAGTCTGGTAGAAGCAGATACATTATTTCAATTTATTACTTACTAATTTCAGATCCTTGGAGGACAGCTTTGTAAACCACTGATTATACTCCAGAGCAGCAACTATAGGTATTAAGTCTCTAGAAAAAGAAAAACACTTTTACACACATTTCATATAACTGTCATGTGAAACAATCTCCTAAGTGTTCTTCCATGTCTCATTCCCCATAGTTTTGCAATGCTAATTGCCTACCAATCCCATTACAGAAAGCTCTGCATTCTTAAAGAACAGCAACAGCAGCTGTACATCTTCATCTTATTTTAATACAAATTTTTGACTGGCCGACTGGCATCCATTCTAGCATGAATTTTAAAATCAGGAATTTGTCTGGGCTGCCATTCCTACTTTTAGCATAACTTTTTCTTCCGCCTGTGACATGTTTAAGCCTCTTAATCACCCCTAATTATAATTTAGCATGACGCTAAAAAGCTTTTTGGCAGTCTGATGATTTAATATAATTCCATGACTGAATGCTTCTATGGAACACCTCCCTGTCTCATCTCTATAGTTAAATTCCCCCAGGAAACAGGAGACCTGCAGCAGGATAATGCGACATTCAGCACAAACCCTCCTTAATTGTAAAAGGGATTTCACAAACGAAATTCTAAATTATTCCCATTTTCTTCATTCCAAGCCTCTTAACGTGATCTGCTCTCCCTCTGTTAAGTTTCTCCAGTAGCAGACGTTGATAAAATGTCACGTCCGTACTCTACCCCCCCAGCACAATCATTCAACAAGCACTCTCACACCATTTAGCAGTGCAGCACTGGGATCAGTTTGGTGCTGCATATTAAATACTTATATACACCTACACAGAGCCTTAACAGCTACTTAGAAAGCCCTTGTCTTTATAAAGAAATAAAGAGCTGTAACGTACACAAACTAACTTATCAAACAGCACCACTCAAGCCTCAGTTTTTCTAGGGAGAATTTTAAAAGTATTGGCTTTTTTAAGCTAGTCCAAACCCCCCAGCTCTTCCTTCAGGACATTTGCAGGTCGACACAGGTCTGCACTTAAGATGCAGCACCCTTCTCCCATCTTCTTTCTATTCTTCCCCTCTTCCAGTTTTCCTCTGCAAACATGCAGACACTTTGGGGTGGTTGTTAAGCACACAGGAAAGCCAGGAGACAAGGCGACATCACGTGGACAAGCACTCCTTGGGCTATATTGGGAACTGCACTTGCTGGATTTGGAAGTACAAGCATCACTAAGGTAACAGATTGAAGGTGCAGCATTTTGCAGCAAAAGACTGTAGCCCACCAACTGAGAGGCTCATGCAAATAGACCATTTTCCACACTCCTGCAGAGGAACTAGTGTGGGGTGCCCTTCAAGGATTTAAGTCATCTTTCCATCTTGTTCACAGCACACATCATGTTGTGTGGTGAATTAGTTTCCACAGGCACAGCAGAGACTTAGCAGCTTAGTGGAGTGTATGGATTTATTTCTGTTCCTACACACACACACACAAACACACTTCATCTCCATGTAAAGCAGTAACTAACTGGTGAAACGTTAGGTGAAAAAAAAATAACAACCCAGAGCTACTTCCTCCTTAGGCTGGGCAGGCAGCAATCTTTCTGTGGAGCATGGAATGTCCACACACAGAGAGGTTTGCTCCTCCTCTGCGGTCCCCTGGTGAGATCACTAAGGTGGTCATTAATTAGCAGCTTTGATGCCTCCCTTGCCAGTGCCATTGCCTTGGAAGTGGAATGAGTATAAGAGCAGTTTTTCAGGTGAAGTTTTGGCTTATTCATGCAGCAGTACCAGGCAGCACATCTGGGCAAACAGGCTGATGCTGGAGGAGCAGAGCTGTTCATGCTGTGGGCCACCACCTCCAGAAGAGGCAGAAGGCACCACAAGCAGCTGCATTTCAGCTGTCAGCAGCAGCCCATCCCTTCAAAGGGACAGAGGGACAATGATTGTGGACCATCAACTGCAAGTGTTCACACCACCAGGGAGCTGGTGAGCCAGCTTGGAGGGCTGGCAAAAGCTCAGGAACTTCTGGTCAGGAAAGTGGCTGCAGACAGAACTCGCCTGAGGCCGTGCCTTTTCACCCTTTCCTTTGGCTTGGGAGGGAAATGGCTGAAGGACAAGGGGTGCTCAGTCTCAGTGGCAGGGCTATAACACTTTCAAGAAATATTTAAAGATGAGAAGTTGCAAATCAGCAGGGCTGATTTGTTTTAAAACATTCCTGTCCAGTCACAACGTTTCTTGAATAGTTTAGTCTTCTGCAGTGTCCAAGCCTGTTTCTTCCATCCCCAGTCAAGTACAGATCCTGTCTGGGACCCTCACAAACACCAACTGCTCACTCCCACCCACATCCCCTTTCCCCCTATTCCCAACACGCCTGCAGACAATGGAACCCTGCCTGTTCTGCAAGCAGCTGTACTTACACTCTAGAAACTCTGCTTTATCAGATTCTAGCACCTGATTTTAGGGAGAGACTGTGTTTTTTTCATTTTTGTTCCAATTTTTGAAGTTGCATCTGAACAATGAGGATCCCCTTCAGGAATTTACCTCTACTTACTCCTCCTCTTGCTTTAAACTTGTTAAACCTCAATATTCTTGTTATCGAGTTTTTATTTTCAAAATTATATATGATTTTATTGCAGTCTAGATGTGGTGTTAACAATAACACAAATTCTTTTGCAATATGTTATGAAAGAAAGCTAAGAACCAGTTCCAAAAGCAGGGCCTTCTCATAACTTTCCCTCATTGAATAGCTCATATAATTAGAATGACCATCCAGAATAAAGCAGTATTTATAAAATATAAATCTGTGCCATCTTAAAATGAATACAGATTCCGTTCTTCTGGAATGCAGACAATCTCTCCAAGCCTCAACAAGATTCAAGCTTATCTAATGCCTTCACATTTTTTCAACATCTCTGTCCCCCAGTGTATTCTAGATGGCAAGAAATCTCAACAGCACAAGGAAATAAATCTAAACAGTCATAATTTTCTTAACATTTTCTAAATGTCCGAGTAAGCTGAAACATTTACTACACAGATGAAAATCATGATATTGTATCAAATAAGCCCTTCTCACTTTTAATCACTTTGAGGGGGATTTTTTCTTTGTTTGTGGGGTTTTTTTGGGGGGGTTGTTGGTTTTTTCTTGGCTTTTTTGGTTTTTTTTGTTAAATAACTATATGGTTCACAACACAACACAACATAACTTCAGATAAAACCTCAGAAGTCATGTTCCCATGCAGCAAGGCATGCTGTGAAGCTCTGGGAACTGAAATTCATCTATAATTCATGTCATCTTATGTTGACCTTTAACAGAAATGTTTTACTTGGAAAAACACAAATTGTTTATTTTTGAAATGCATAGTCCCTGTATTTAGAGAACTGATGTATCTGTCCTATCTTGCTTCAGAGCCACTACACAACATATATACACAACCTATATAGGTTCAGCAATCCCAAAAATTAGGTGGATGAGATAAACAACAGTCTCTCAAAATCCAAAGTATAATGGCATACTGTGAATTTATAGCAGTCCCACTGTTTTGGATATATTGGAAAATGCTTACATACATTCTTGAATTGATTTGGATTTCAATTCCTAACTTGTATTTTAAGAGAATAACAAGGGTTTGGCTTTCTTAAAATTTTAATTTTCTTGAAATTTCAATCCAAAACATTCCTTGGTGTAGCCCTCAACATGTAGGAGCTCTCACCACAAGATGTATTCCTCAGCATGTACATGGCTCCAAAACAGATTTGAATCTTTGGACTTAGATAATCGTGAAACACTTAATAAAGACTTTTCTTATCAACACAAATATATTTCTTCAGAAACATCAATTTTGTAAGGTATATTTTAATGAAAAGCTTTTCTAAAACAACAAACCTATTATTTCATTTTCTGGAAGCCAAACTCATTTGCACCAGCTGGGATATTCTAAATATTTAAAACAACTCTACCTAGTCTTTCCTATTAAATTGTTTGAACATTTAATATCTATTGAAGCTGGGTATCTGCCTCAAGCTAGGGCACTTTCTCAAGAAAGCCCCACAATCTTCTCATCACTTTGTCTTGCAATAAATGTTTAAAGCATCGTTAAGTTCATGCCCCAAATTTACTTGTGCTTAATGGTACTCCTCCCCTTATCTTCTTTCAACAGGGCTTAAGCAAGGAAAGAGTCTTGGCTACATCTGTCACGCACCAGTTGCACCCCTGTAGTCTTGAGTTACCTCTGAGTTAGTCAACACAGACACTGCTTGGTAACCTTGCCAAGGGATTCACTGCAGACTGTGAAAATGTGTCACAGAAACTCAGCTAAGTCTTTGAATGGAGCATTCTGCTGATGCCGGAATGGTTTTTTCCTTTTCTTTATATACCTTTTACACAGTTCTCTGTATCCACAAGTATTAGAATGCATACTTATAACCCTTCACTTAGTTTAGTGCTTAGTGTTTTAAGTGTTCTGCAGGCCTGAGACTGAACACCCCAGAACTGCAGAGCCAGGGAGACCAAACATTCCTACAATCTCAGGAACCCAAGGTCTCCTGACAGGAGGATTCTGTAAACTAGGGGTTAGCCCACCCCAGCCCCATTATTGGGCCCCCTTGTTAGATATGCTCATGTGTAAAGTCTATAACTGGTGTGTGGGATTGACAGTGAGTGTGCATTTTGCCACGCTGTCACCTGGGTGAAGTGGATGCATCAAACAGGATCCTGATTAAAATACTGAGGTAAAGACCCCAACCCCTCTAACCGTGTCTAGCTGCATTTTCATAACACCAGGAAAAAGGCATCACTGCAAGTTCACACGCCAGATAGCTTAAAGCTGCAAAGCATTTGCTGTGGCAGAATGCTCTTATTTACTTACCTCCAGGTCCAGCCTTTCTATTATGATATTCTAACATTGTACCTGTGATAGATTCTTAATTCTTTCACTGGGTTCTCCCAAAGAGACAAATGCTTTCTCTATCTTATTTACGCTTCCTTAAATTTGCAGTTTCCTTTGTATAATGATGACTTTTAGTTAAGCTTCCCTCCCATTTTCTCCTGCTTGCAATACCTCCAGATTCAACTTTCTCAGAATCCAATTTTCTCAGCCAGCTAAATTCTGTAAACTATATACAACACTTAGCTAAGTTTCAGCATCTCACAGCAAAATTACCCTCAATTAGTTAATTTCTGGAAGTACATATTTTTGATAGCATCTATTATAAGTGAAGAGACAACTGGCTGGAATTCAGTTGAACAACTTAAACCTTCTGCTGACTTGCTGGCAAAAATTAATTTCCTTTACGTGGTGTACACCATGAGAAAAAGATTCTGCAGAAGTAAAAACTTCAAAATTTCTTTTTGCTTTGCCCACCAGATGTAGCTTCATGTTTTATCTGCTGAATTTGAGCTCTTATACCCACCATCACAGGAAAAGTGTCTATCTGCTAACTTTTTGGAATGCTTCCAATAAGAAAACATATTTATCTTCTCAGAATGTAATGTGGTTTCCATGGGGCTTTCATGCAAAAACAGCAGCTTCATGCTGAAAACTAAAAATGCTACAGATGGTCATTTCACAGGTCTACACATTCCAGTGACAGCTATGGGGCCATCCCCCTTCATCAATATTAGCATGCACATGGTTTACCTGTGGTCAAGGTGGCTGAAATCTTGCAAATTCAACTCTCTGGTATCTTGTGTCAGATAAATCGTATCAACATCCTGTTAAAAACACAAAATCAAATACATCTTTACAGAACCATGGTGTGGGGATTTTTTTTCTCTGATCTTTCATCGTTAGTACAGGTAGCAGAAAAGAGCTTCAGAACAAGACACGCACTTACCCACTGTACTTCTTCTCTGTAGGGGAATCCCAGCCAGTCACAAACACAGGCATACATCTGTGAGAAGCCTCCTACAAACAACCCAAGAGCCTGTTTAACACAACAGTCAAACAAGCAAACACATATCTAAAAAGACACTTTAATACTTAAAGACCCAGTTTTTCAAAACCCACTTTCTTTTTCTCTCAGAAGACTCTCCATTGTGATTATGAAATGAACTCAGACTATCCTATCTTCACTTGGTAAGTTGCAAGAAAGCTTAATATAGTGCCTTCACCTACCAATCAGAAGTCTGCTTCATACTAATTACACCTTAAACTAATTACACCTTTACAAGCTTCTGCCAGAAATAGAATTAAACTTCCTGACACTGCAATTCCAGCCCTTTTATATTTGAGCATTTAAATTCATTCTCACCACAAGGTCCAAGTTCTGCCACTGTCTGACTGTCCCACAGGGCCTGGAGATTAGCCAGTCTTTCTGAAGGCTCCATAGTTACTTTTTTCATAATCCTCCTAGATGGAAAAGAGAGGGGGAACATCATTCATAGCTTTGAAAGTATTTTTAAACACACAAACCTTTTTTTTATTTTAAGAGCATTTTTAAATGAGTGTAGAGGAAGAATTACCATTTTTAATACAACCCACTTTCCTACCTAAAAGGCACACACATCATTATGCAGCCCAGCAGGAGTAACATTTATTCATTCTTTCTTTCTCTCTTTCTTTTGATTAACCCTGTGACTACTGGAGCAACTAAACCCTTTTGTACTACAGGATCACTCCAGCTAAGGAGACTTGTGGCCCTCATCTGACACCAGGATGCCCAAAATAGGAGACATAGTATTAATGGCTACCCTGAGACCACTGCTGTGTATACACTGTTTTTATGCAGAAATAGCACCATGGTGCAAAGAGCTGAGCAGGTTCATGTGGCCTCTAGACTGCACTCTTATATATATCCAGCTCAAATCTTTGTAATTTGTTAGCATTTTCCTTCCCTAGACAGATAAGAAACACAATACCTTCCTATCTTTTAAGTAAGAAAATTATCTGTTTTTCTGAATGGCAAGGCTGCCTCATAAACTACAGAATTTATGAGGGGTCTAAGGGGGTGGGAGGCTGAGCAGAAGAGAATTAATAAGAAATAGTAACTGGAGAAACCACTTTCCCCCTTTATTGCCTGTTCTCATCCTGTTGTCATCTACACAACTCCAATGCCTTCATTTTGGAAAACTGTACCATCTGAGAGGAGAGCAAGAAATCTGATTTATTTTCTAGGAAGTACATACTCCATGCAGCTACCCAAAATGCTCCAGCAGTGTTCTCAAGAAAGCCCACAGAAAACACAGAGAGTCCAAGGCCTTCATAAATAACCAGGGAAACACACAGTCTTGCAGCCCTCTTTATTCTTTTTGTCTGCTTTTATCACACTATTACTGAGGTTTTATAGCAACCCTGCTCACAAATATTCAGTTGCATTCATGCTCTTTGAAGGGAGAGATCAATCTCCACTACTGCAGTTAACAAAGCCAGAGAAGAAAATTGGAAGTGGGGGGGAAAAAAATAAAAACAAGAAAAGGAAACTTGGATCCAGAGTTTATGAACTTGATTTCCTACTCCACCTACAGGAAAGGTGAATAATAAAGATGTGGACCCAAAATAAAACATGTAAGTTTAGCCTGACCATTCACATGCAATGTCTGATATTGAAGTTCACTTATATAAAAATCAACATGTCCTGGGAAAACTCTTTTCCACAGTCCACTATTTCTAATAATGTTGAAAACCAGGAGTTGAAAAGAACACAGCAGAGCTGCATGACTTGGTAGAGACTGATGAAGATGAGGCAATAACTGAGAAGAAAAGAAAATGAAGAAAAACTACTGAGAATTGCTGCAAGATAATAGAATCCAGAGACACAGGTAAGAGAGAAAACCAAAGGCACAAGTAATGCAATGAAATGAAAAGCCAGAAAAGGAGACAAATAATTGAAGGAGTCAGTTAAACCATGGGAAGTACATGACAACACTGCCCAAGGCTCAGTTTTGAAGATCAAGGTTCACGATCATGTGCATTGGTGCATAAACACTGAAAGTAAATGGAACTTTTCCTTCCTCTCCCAACTCAGATTTTACTTTTGGTGGGGAAAAAAATAAAACAGAAAAAGGAGCCAGTTACAACAAAAATGACAGGACCTAAGCTATAACTGAAGCTGGAAAGGCAACAAGGTAAAATAAAAAGACTTCAAATCTTGCACCCTCCTTCAAACCAAAGGCTCTTATGACTCTGTAAGATCACACACATGCTCTGCATTGTCCTGGTTCTGCCATGCACCTGGACAAAAGTTTAGTGCTTGAGGATAACATTCTAACATCCTCAGAGTATTTCTGAGATCAGAGTGGGGACACCAGCAGACAAAAAGGGGTGGCTTGTCACTACTTCCACACAATTTGTTCCCACTAGAGGTGCCATAAAGGATACTTACACTGGTGAGAGTCCAGGGAATATCTTCCTGAGGCAGGTCCCAATGTGTGCCAGCACCTCGTTCACATCCTCTGAGGATGCCATCTTCATGGAGATGCTGCATTTCTCAGTTTCCATAATCAACTATAAATAAAAGTGCAAGAGGCTGAGAACTAGGTATCACATAATTAATGTCAATGAATTAAACAGGAAAGCATTTTGAATGCCAGCTGAATGCTTGTAGGAATCTGTTATTCCTTAAGACATGACACAGCAATGCTGCAGGTAAAGTTTCTGAAAGTTGCTCTTCTTGAATGTACAAGACCCCCGTACTCAAACTTTGCTTTTTCTAACAGTGCCCAGCTTCCCACGGGAATACAATTTCCAAAGGATCTTGACCTCAGCTGACACTTTGAAAACCAAGAACTTTTCACAGCATTGTCCTCTTTTGAAACATGTCCCAGAACACCAGGAGAGGCAAGCACAGCCTGACAGGAAACTATTGAATGAGCAGGGTGCCTGTTTCCTCCAGCAAAAAGTAGAAGTCTTTAATGGCTGTGATCCTCTGGAAAGGCTCTAATGCTTTGTTCTGTGCTGTTTAGGAAAATTAAGCTGTGATGCTGTGCTGTCTCAGTGCAGATGAAGCAGTAACTCAGCCAGTGTAACTGTACCACTGCTGGGGGGATGCATGCTTGAGAGAGGGGGATAAATAAAGCCTTTTGCAACCCACCTCTGTCAGATATTGAGTGTGCAGAAGCAGATTAGGGTATGAGGGACACATCAACTCTGCTGCTGCTTTTGGCAGTGTAATGTTTCTGTTTACTCCAGTGTGAACAGTTAGCACAGCCCAAGTCATCATCTCTTTTAGATGAGAAGCTGTGCACGCACAGGGAGAAGGTAACATTAGGAATAAGTAAGTGCAGACAGACAGCAGGAGAGGGGACTCTGTGCAGTATGATACAGAGAATTGCTTCTTTTTGAAGCTGGTTCTGAGGGCTCTCTTGTTTCCCAATTCATGCCTAGGGTCACCACGATGATAATTTTAGGGGAGGCTGTATCACCCCTAAGGCACACTGAGACTGCTCACACCTTATACCACCAATTCAGCTCCTTTCTGAGCCTTTTGCCACCATTCCCTGATGATGAATGAGCTGGCAACTTACTACAGTTTTTTCATCATCACCAATATTAGCACAACATTTCCTTAGATTACTCTGTCCATTTGTTCACTTATCTTACAGTGGGAAGCTCTTCATGACTCTCTGCAAGATGCCTGCCACAAAACTACACCCTTCTGATACCACAGCTATAATATGCTGTTTGCAGGAAAACAGCAACAGTATCCTTTGCTTGGCAAGCAATATTCTAGGATTCTGCCTGCCTTCAGGTATAAGCCTCACAGAATTAAAACACAAATAAGTGTAAACATGAAAAACCTTAAAAAATATGTTAGGAAAAGTGTATGCTCTTTGAGGCTGCTGAAAATCACTTGTAAACTCTGCTACAGCAGTGACTGCCTATGCCTCCAGGAGTAATTAGCAACAGTTACCTGGCATTTTAGTACCTTAAATTTTAAAAAAGCCACAAAAACTTAGAATTTAGAAAATGTCTCCCCATTAAAACACCTGGACCATTTTTTTTCCTCCTTTAAGGAAAGCTCCAAAAGACAGGTTAAAAAGATGACATGCTAATACAATGAGAGCTTTTCAGAGTTCAAAGTATCTCAGGCACTCCTATTCTTAAAAAGCTCTTTAAAAGCCAAACACACATGAAACGCATGAAGACTTTGATACAATTGAACTGTCAAATCTTGTCTACATGCTCATCTTATGAATTAAAAACACTCTAAAGGCATTTTTCTTTTCAGCACCTTCTCTTTGACATTTACTTTTCTGGGCACGCAACTTGCTGTCAAATATATTTTGCGTTGTACACAGTAAAGGCACAAGGAATAGTTGAAAGCAAAGCATTTCTGCCTGCAATGTAAGCAGCAGCTTTTGGCTTCCCCATAAAGGTGAATACAGCTTGTGTGGTGATGATTGCACATCAGCTACCATGGCCCTACCAGCTCTGAGAAAAAGATCCTCTAATGGATACAAATGGAAACTTCTACCATACCGGACTAGAAAAAACCCAATCTATTTCTTATCATTATTCCATTCCTAAAACTGACTCTTTAAATTCTTATTGTTATTTTTAAGACTTTAGACCAGCATGAATTCAAGAATACCTTTCAGTATGCTCAGTGGAACAGGACACCTGCATGTTAGAGCATTACCTCCTTGATTGGAACAGACTTAGCAATGAGTAAAAAAGTATATTTTATCTAGAATACACTCACCTGGCCTGGTTTACTGGAAGTTACTCCTTGGATTTCCAAGTAGCTGAAAGTCAGTTCTAACTGTAATTAGAAAAGAAAACACCACATTAGTGCAAACATCATCTTATTTTAAAGAGTACTTACTCAATGAGGAAAACCTTGAGCAGGCTACTGATACTTAACATCAGTTTCTACAATCGACACTAAGTATTTGCTAATACTTGGGCACATTTTTCATTAAAAATTACTTACAGCTACTTGTAACAGATTTAAATGGTTATTAGAGGTTATAGGAATAGCACACTGGACATTTTACTGCAAGCTATGAGCATGTAAGCTTGTAATCAATTTTATGAAAAAGGTTTCACTAAACAAAGCATCATTAATACAATACCCTACTGATGTGTACTCTTTTGACTGATTAATCATTTATTATAATCCTTACAGCTTCGCAATTATTCTTTCATTGGTTGCATTTATCATGCATGGGAAGAATTTTACTGCTGAAGGGACATGCACTCACAATTTACATATATATATATATATATATATGAATAAAAATAACATATATAGATAGATACATACAGATATGAACATAAATGCCCAAGAACTGCTCTAGCTTGTCTAAAAGTATGACAGGAAGTGATCCATAAGCTTTGTCTGAGTGCTTTATTTGGATGGAGTCAGACTAGGCAGGGAAGAACATACTGAATCCAAATGGAAGCTTAGAAGGCGGCAGGGAATTCTTCTCCAAGGACAATTCTAGGGCTACAGGGAGTGTGCTAAGATCTGAATTCACAATTATGTAGACAAACCTCTTGAGAGCCGCGATATATAGAAAGAAACAAACCTCTTGGACTGGATGTATCTACAGGGCAAGACATTAGCTTGGTCATTTCCTTTCAGCTGTCACTGAAACCATTGTGACTGAGCAGTCTGTCTGAATAGCACAACGTTTCCTGTACTTTATCTTATGCTAGGTTCACAGCCAGGGTGCTCCCAGGCTAACTGGCAAGCACCATATCATTGTAATCCTGTATTTGTGAGAAAGTCAATCCTGAATGACTCCTGAACCCAGACTCAGCTATCGAGACTCCCTCCCTGTAAAGGCTGCAACTGCACTTCAGAAAGTCAGGAACAAAGGTACCAGCTTCCAACCATCAAAAGCTTTCCAGAAAACTTTTGTTATTACTGTCTCTTTATTCTTTGTTGCCTGTTTTGTGAATCCTTATCCCTTCAGCTGCCCTCATGATCTGGCAGCATCAGAAGACATAAGCACCCCTCCCATTCCTGTGCAAAGTTCACCTCCCGCCTATCTTGGTGAGTGAACTTCACTCTGAAGTTTTTGAGACTTCACGTGCTCCATTTCACACATTCTGCTGCAGGGGCAGCACCCACAGCACACAAGCAGCTTCAAGGGTGCCATCACCTCTGGTTACAAAGCAAGTGAGCTCAGGGAACTGAGGCAGGAGAGGCAGAACCAGCACAAGCATCTTCCAAGAGCCCACACCAACACCCTGCATTTTCCCAAGTGTAAGGCATTTACTTCTCTTCAGTGCTTTATTTCTAAGCTAGAGCTGGCAATCTTTTGTGATGACATGACCCTGTCCAGTTGACTTAGGGCAGAAAGAAAAAAGAAGGAAAAAAATAAACCCACCTAAAAAATCTATAGCAGCTATTGTTGGCTACTGGATTAAGCAGGAATACACATACAGAAGAGAAAAGCTCTTCTTTTTTATTTTCCAGTACTAGTTAAATATTAGTTTACCTAAATCACAATGAAATTTTAGAGGGGAAGTTTCTGTGATTGAAATCCTTCATACACTGAAAATTATTTACCTATCAAATTGAAGGTCTTTTTTTTTTTTTTTTAAGGAATGTGCAAACATACACACACACATATATATGTATTTTTACACATGATCAAAAAATATTTGAAAAGTTCACACAGATCCAGACTTAATAATTTAGGCTGGAAACCCTCTTGCCTAGAATTAACAAGTATCAGGAAACATGGTACTATGTCTACAGCTAAACTTTGGTTAATTTTTCTAGTTAAAAATATGAATTTATAGTCCTTGCTTTGCAGCAAAAATGAGAAACATGTTCTAAACATAATCTACCTCTAACTACAAAATAATTTTTACAAGGTTTTAAAAGGCATAATCTCATTTATTACCTAAAATTATATGTTTTTTAAAGCCTCTTAAAAAGCTATGCATGCCTCTCATTTAGAAACCTTTCCATTCCCCAGACAGCTAATCTGACAGTGTTCAGTATTTTCAACCAAAACTTAATGAAAGTTGCACCAGAAATACATTCACAAATCTGATTTACCTTCCTAGAAGTACTTTATACACTAATTTGTGGGCTTGATGACACATCCAACATTTGCTAATGCAGGAATTACATTTTATATAGACTGTAGCAAGAATTAGCAGGCTTTAAGTACTGTCCTTACTTCCCAGTCAGTCCATCTCAATTCATGGGAATGAACTGATTGGACCAGAGTGTGGAGTTAAGAGGTGCCCATTGTAAAATCTTTGCTCTGAGGATAATAGTGTGAGTTGGTATTGTGGCTAAAAAAACATTGATTCTTTTTAACTTTGATCCTTGTCTAGTAGATGCATCTCAACAGCATTCTTTAAGGAAAAGCAAAGCTTGGAATCGAATGCAGCAGTAGCAGTTACTCAGAACTGGCCACCTCTAGGCACACTCAATTTTATTAGAGGTCCCCAGAGAAATAATGTGTCTTTGCTGAATGTTCTCAGCTGTCTTGCTAGGAGTTACTGCCTGACAGTTATAGGGAAGTTCTCAGAATCAGAAAGCTTCTGAGCAGCTATTGAAAATACTACAGACATTAGAAAATTTACTAAGTTTTACTAATCCTGGTAGAAATGTATTTTTAGCCATCCTAATAACTGTTCAGATGCAAAAAGTGTAATTTTTACACAAATCATAAGCGCAGCTTCTTATCGTCTTCCTTCTACTTGCTATCACCAAAATTACACTTCTACTAATAGAGAATACATATTTTAGACTTTAATGAAAACAAAACCAAGTTTTTCAACTACGCAAATCTATTTCATGAGTTCTGAGAACTGTGTGAAACACTCAGCTAAACAGAGTCATCACTTAGTACTCCAAACCCCAGCCTTCAAGAGCTTTTTGATGACTTACAATGGCTTTGCCATTGTTTAACAAGATCAGGATCACCACCTGTCTATCATATTGCTCTGCACTGATGTCTGAGCCATTCATCAACTGGATCTATCTTTTCAAGGAGGCAGTCGTCAAACCCTGTCTTAAAAATCCCTGGCTAAAAACTACAGTGATCCAAACACCAACAGACAACCAGCTGGAGATATCTGGGCTGCAGGGGCAGGGTGATCAAGTGAGGAAAATAAATATCAGCAGAAATTCAAGCTGCAGTTCATCCCACCTGTCAGTCAGAATCTTCCAGTTATAGCTAAGGACAGTCACATTTACCAGTGACCATAACTGAAAACTTGGTATTAATAGTTCCATTTATTGATTCTGGTTTTTCTGTAAAGTGTGCCTATATATATATATATATATATATATATATATATATATAAACACATATACATATGTATATATATATATATACACACACATACACACACACACACAAGTCAATTACAACAAAATAGGATATGTGCCAAATTCCCATTCACTGATTCCAAGCTGGACAAGAGATGTTCTTTCACATCAGTCGTTTTTATTCATGTGGAAATCATCTTTCTCTTCTACGACAATCATTACAAATTGTCACAGGCACAGAAAAAGTAATTCACCGGCATTGGTGAGGCAAGTTGCCAAAATGCTTTTCAAAATGAACTGTAAAAATCATTAGAAAACAGCAGAAATTAATAAAACTCAACATAGCTTCTGCCTCCAAATCAAATATAATGCTATTTGACACTACAAACACTGGAGGGAATACTGCCATCAGCTTGTTTGCACATAAACTGTCCTTCTATAAAATTCATCAGGCTCATCTCACAGCTCTTCGAGTTGGAGTTTACAATGCAACTCTTCAGCCACCTGCATTTCTAGAAGTTGAAATTAATCTGAAAAGGTGCGTGTGTATAAATATATATATATGTATATATGTATTGACAAATTCAATTAAGGCATATACTAATAAAAGCACCATTCTAACACAAGATCATGCAACGTACCATTCCTAAATTATCTATTTTTTTTTAACAGATGTACAAGTATAACTAAAATATGCTATTTTTTTGCTACTTTCATGTAGTCCATGTAGTTTATGTAACTGTCATTTGTTACCCCAGAGTATTTATAGAAACACAGTGATTTTACCTTGGTGGGAATCCGAGACGTTAAAAGAAATGCCCGACATGATGCCAACACCTATTGAAAAAATAAAAAAGAACAGAATTTGTAAGAAACATTTAATACTGTAAAAGATTTTTTTCCAGGAAAATCCTGAAAACGGAGGGGAAAAAGCCTCTAGCAGAGTGAGTGTAGATTCCCTCTGCTGTCATACACTGAAGGAAGCAAAACTGGGATCAGATCCAGTGGAGCACTGTGAAGAGACTGCTGCAATCTGATCAGCTATAAGATAGTTAGCACTCCAGTGAACTGAAGAAATGTATTTAACCAATCTCTCAAGAGATCATATAACAGAAATCTTAGTGACATTTTAAAAAGTAGCAAGGATGAGAAGTCCTACCAGGAACATAGGACACATTTAAATGTGAAAAAAACCCCAAGATTATAATGATATTATTAGCAATATAAGTGACTGTAAGCAAATGGGGGAGTTTTGGACACATTTGGGGCATTTCTAGAGTAAGAATGCAAAGATTTCTCATTCATAGCACCTGAATTTCTTCTCCAGCAAAGGCAATAGAAAAATGCAGTTAGACTAGTGTGACCAGTGACTCTGGGGAGAAAGCACAACAGAACTAGTATTTTGGAAGCTACTGCCAATCAAAATATATTGATTCTATATCATATCACTCCAATCTCCAGTAGCACATCCCACTCACACATTTTACACTTTGCAAAAGGAATGACTCATCTTGCAAAACTACAGTACTCTTTGTTGATTTACCCACAGAATTATCTGCTGTTGGCTACATCTTTTTCCAGATTAAAAAAAAAAAAAAAAGCAATACACAAACTCTATTCAAACACCTGCATCAAAATCCCAGAGTGAGTTTTTCACCCAGCTAGGACCTCCTGAACTCAGCTCTGCTCAGTAAATATCCATGATCAAGTGATCAGGGTGACACAAAACGTGTTCCTCACTTGAAAAGGAAGAAGCAGGCTGAGAAGGCAACCCAGCACCCAACTCTGAACACAGAACACTTCAGGGACTGGATTTCAGCTTCAGTACCTCAGCTGAATGACATCTTGCTAAATCCTAAGAGCACAAGTGCTGTACTCGTGTTGAATATTAGCAGGTTGTTTTGAGGTTGATGTGATTAGACCCAGTGCTGTGGTTACCACTGGTGCAGAGCCAAGGTGCTGCAGAATAACCTGTGCCTCCTGTAAGGCTCAACCCTTCTCTGCAGTCCTGTTATGACAGCCTGGCCCTGTCACACAAACCTGCTTCATTTCCTTGCTCACACACAGGGGAGAGACAGCCTCTTGTGCTCTCCTCCCTGCCAGCACCAACCCCAAGTATCTCTTCCACAATCCAGCACGAAGAGAAAGGGGAAGGGCCTACCCAAGGGGTTTTTCCACTGCTCAACCACAGTTTCTCCAGCCTAGCAGCAGCTTTCTCTCACAGTAATAAAACTGTGATTTTTTTCCCTACCTCAGTCACCTCCTCAGGGCAGCCACACACTGTAGGTGCTCACCACTCTCTTCTGGGGGGAAGGTAAGAAAGATCCCAGGAAGATCAAATCCCTGTGCTCACAAAATAGCTTTGGTATCAGTAAGAGTGTCCCTCTTACTTGTGAGCCCAGCCACAAGGTGCCCATGTCTGAAGAGGGGTAGGTGATCAAAAAACCTCTCCAGTGTCACAGGCAGAGCAGCTCCTGGTCACTACATCTCAGATGCCCAAGTGAGACAGTCAGGGGAAAGGAAACCTTTTGAAGAACTGCTTGTCTTATTTACCTTTTAGTAGTGGCCCACAGTATTAGAGATACGAATGCTCTGTGTGTGCCACAGCTCATTACAGGAAAAGCACATCACAGTCGTAATAAAATATCTGCTTGCATATAAGGGCTCAAGCTACTTTATTAGCCTAGTAAGGGTCGATTTAACATGACTACAGTACACATGAGCAGTCCAAACAACAAAACTAAATGTAAACCAGACAACCAGAAGGCCATGACAAAATTATGCTGGAAATGAATGTTCCAACAGAGCACATGGCAGTGTACATTCTCGTGGCCCATGTACCAATGATCCCAAAGCAATCTTTCTAAAACCAGCAAAGCTGAAAAACCCACTTACCTTAAGATTCTTTTACATACAGAGAGAGGCCTGTTCTAAGAGGATACTCCCCACTCAGCTGGTAAAGGGTTACTCTTGAGTAATAAAATGAGAAAAAAAAAAAAGTGCCTGAAGTTTCTAATCCAGTAACACAAATTTCTCCAGTTCTCTCAGTTAAGACTCTCAAAAATAAGTAAGAGTTTGATTTTTACATAAAATCAGTTGAACAGAAGGTAAATTATTACTGCAAAATCAATGGCTCATCCTGACAACAGTAGGACTAGATTTATTTTTTTTTAATTTTTTACAATGGCAGAATTGGGTAAGATGAGGCTTGCCACTTATCACAGTTTTAGCTGTTAAAATCTGCAAGTACACCTCATGACGCTTGAAAGGATCCACTTCAGTTTACTGCTTTCTGATTTTTCTTTTCTAATATTTTCAAAATTTTATGGTGACATCAGCATTTTAACATCACCATTTTTGATCACAATTAGCAGGGCTGCCTGTACCCCAATTCAACCCAAGACTTTCTGGATGAGCTGTGAAACATGAATGGTTTCCAATGATTTCCTTCTCCTTGATAAGGCTGCAATGCATAAACAAATAATGGCTCTTAGGATATGGCTCACCCAAGTCTCTATCAATTGGATTCTGCATGGTTGTTAGCACTTGCAAGGGCAACACAACATGTATTGCAGTCTACTCAAAAAAAGCACCACTCTAGTCCTTCCCTGGAGAAATGTGATGCTGGCACCAAAGGCAGAGGCACTGGAAGTGTTTTCACACTGATACTTCAAGCTCCCTTTTAAGAAACAAGTTATTTTTGTGAAAGAAGACCCTATACATTCCTCTGACAAGAATAAAGAGTATGTGTGTGATTGCACAATTGTCTAGGGCTTTCAGGAGCATCCAGGAGTGCTGTTTTGCATGAATAGGCAGATTCTAGATTTCCTGGGGTTTTTGACTTCTTCATACAAAGCATCTAAAAAGCAGAAGCAGCCACCCTTACTCTCAAGCAATCCTCAGGCACCTTACCAAGAAGGTCTGCCACTGTTATTTCCATTTCGCACCTGGGTAACCTTAAGCACAGAAGTGTCAAAGTCACTTGGAAGTCCAGAGACTCAGAGCAGCAGGGATAACCTGGAAAAAAGAGCTCCCTGGCTCACAGCCCATCAGGAATGTCAGTTGGGCACGGTGTATAATCCACTTTATCATCTGATAACAAAATGATCTCACTTGTTCAGCTTAAAGCATCACAAACCCACTCCTGCACAACCGTTTTGTTTGGTCACCAGTAGTACTCACTCATTAATAAAGAAAAAAGATCCCATCAAAAGACAAACATGTTCATGGTGAAGAAAGAGCCTCAGGAGTTAATTCATGCTTTAACACTACCGTAGGCCAACAGGTTTGCAAGTGACTGATGTGAAGGCAATAAGCACATCCAGGCAAATTTTATACAGGGTACACAATCTGGCTGTTGCTCCATGGTAATGACAATAGAAGAGAATTATATTTAGTTAACAGCAGTTTTGGTCTGTCTTCCTACTCTACCTTTTTAAAAGCATGAAATAGGATTGTGATTTGAATTTTAAATGACTCCTACTCAAACACACATATCCAAGTTGATGATTCCTTGATGTTTTTACCATTCCAAATTCTGTAACGCTCCCTACACGGCTCAGAATGTACATGAAACAAATTAAAATTCAGAAACATTCACCAAAAACATATCCTGCAAATCGTTATCTCCAGAGACTCATGGCCTTCAAGGTCATCTCCTACTTACCAGAATGCATATGTTTCAGTAAATAACATGGATCCTCCAACGAGCATATCAATATAATAACCATAGAGATGAATTTTGCCACTTATTGTAAACTCCTAGCCTTATTATCCATTTTTGCACTGCAAGTTAAAGTTAAGGGTTAACCCAGCCACCCTACCCAGCAGTCACTCTTGGGAAGATCACTAGAGAAACACAGCTCTGTGCTAATTGCATCTATTTTGCAAGACAAACCACAGCAACTAAAGCTACCTTATCTATACTTAAAGCAGTTTCAAATCCATAAGGAAAATATTCTGAAAAACACTACTACCCTTTTTAAAATGCCTAGGAAAAAAGAGCTCTGGAAAACACAGTGAGCATACTTGGGCTTCGTGACTAGATATGAAACAAAATGAAACCACCTCAGCACTTCATGGGCCCTGGGAAGTTGCATGAAGCCCCCACCACTCACTACCACAGATGTTTTGAAACTTCCTTCTGCTGAAATCTCAAAAAAAAGATGATTAACCAAATATTTTTCCCGAGCTGGAAACTGATTGACACAAACTTAAAAAAAAAAAAAAACCAAACCAAAAACAACAACCAACTTTGTACTTTTTTTGATCAACTGTTCCAATTTTATTTCTTGAAATGCACTCTCTGTACCTTTCCTTCCACATAGTTTCTCTTGCCCCCAGCGTCTGCCATTTTGTCAGTCTCAAAATTGATTCAGTCTTTTCCATTATAATTTACTTGAGGAAAGAAGCATTTGTAACAAGTTCTCTTATTTCTTATCACATTCTTATGATAGCCATCATCTTGAGAATGCCTTGAATCCAGAAGACAGTCACTTTTCTATATATATCTTAGTTTTACCATCCCCATTTTTCTCATTATTCATTACCATTATATCCAAAACATCATCATTTTAAAGTTTCCACCTCTCTCATTTGCTTTATGATTTCTCTCATAAGCTTTCCACTGCTACTGGTGACTCAATATCTAATGTACACACAATGATGTGGGGTAAAGCAGCAGCACTAATACAGTTTTTGTTTTGTTAAAACACGGATGAATCAATACATGTTAGAGCATCCAGCCTCCCTCAGTCCCTGCAGGATCGACCGCCCATTTCCCGGGGTGCATGCCTGATGCTGTAAATGCTTCATCCTGAAGCAACTGCAGTTCGATTAGATAAAAGGCCCCTATCAGCACCATGTTAGAGATATTAGAGCTGGGTTTGAGAGAGGCTAAAAGCACAGAGCCTCCCTACACAAAGAGGCTAGCTGACATCCTGGAGGGCTTTTTGGAGGGCTGATTAGCTCAGGCACAGCAGGAACATGCACGCTGCATCATCTGAAATGGTGGCATCACTTGGCATATGGTGGGTTTCTCTGCAGAGCTCTGACACCAGTGAAAAAGCCCAGCTCAGCCTCAATCTGAGGGCTTGCAGCACCACCACCGTCACCCATACAGCCCTCTCTGTTGAATTTGACTCTGATCATTTGGTCTCCACTACTTTTGAAGCATCGACTATGACAAAACCATTGACGGACCTCACACCTATTCCAAATGTTCCCTTATTTACACACCAATACCAAAGCAGTCTTTTGCAGCTGGAGAAGATGCGTTAGGAAACAGTTAGTGCATTTCAGTTCACACACAAAAAACAGTTTCTCCCTCCCTGAGCTGACCCTTAGCCAAGTTGAACACATTCCCAGGCTCGCCTAAGTCGCTGGTGCCTGTGTGGCCAGCCAAAGACCAAAACACAGTAAGGGGAGCTGCTATTGCATCCATACAATTCTCTCCTGCCCAGGACAGGGGTAAGCTCTGCAGCACAAGTAACCATCTTAGCCATCCCCTTGAAGGGCTGCTCTGCTGCGTATCTCTCTCTATGTCATTCCTCAAGCCAACCACTGCTTCCTCAACAAGGCCTCCCTTACTGGAGCTGTGGACAGAGAGTGAGCCTGCCTGCCACGGGAATGCTGTGCACAGCTTTTCCCTGGTCCTTATAGACACCACACTTCTTTAGAAATTCTAGCCTGCTCTGTTATGGTCATCAATTTCCGTATGATGGTATGGGGAACATTTTTTAGCTGAATTTTCTTTTTTTTAAAAACGTGTGCTCAGATATCAGAAGAGATGCCAATAAATCTGTTGTGTTTAGAGAAGAGAAGCACCTTTCACATTACTGTAGGGAATAAGACAGGGGACACCACAAGATGGCACAACGGAGTGCTTCACACACACTTCCCTTTCAGCCCAAGTCACAGGACCCATTAACAGAAATGCTTATTTAGCTCCTGGAAAGCTGTTCAAATCTGCAGAGCAATTTCTACTTCAGTGGAAGCAATGAAAAGATCCTGCCTAGAAGACAGGCAAGCAAAAAGTATCCTTGTTTTGACTTAATAACAGCTAAGGCATGGACACGCAAAGATTTGCCTAAAACAAAAAAGCAAAATGAAGTGGTAAATTTTGAAAGAGACACTTGGAGTAAAAGGGTCCTAATTCTAATATTTGAGAAGAAACAACATAGCTTGGAGGTTTATCAGCAAATTAAGACACGATTTCCAGACATAACTAAATTTGTTCCAACAGCTCTAGCATCACTACCACTACCACAGGCAGTGTCTTAGCCCTGTGAACTGTTTCTAAAAGACACATGAATCAAACTGTGCTTCTTTAACACCTGTGAAGCACAAAGAAACATGAACAATTGCTTTAACCCTGTCTGCAACGAGCTATTTTAGTAAAGGTGGATCTCAGAAGAAACAGAGACGTGCTCACTTTTGGCCAGACATCACCTATGGCACCAGCAGGACACACGGACACTCCAGCTGCCAAGCCCTGTCACTGAGGTAGCCCAGGATGTGGTCACTAGCGGTGCAGGCTGTCCTGACTGACAGACTTTACATTCAAAACTTTTCTATCTTATGCTGTTAAACACAGAGCAGCATGAGGAGGAGCAGCCACCTACTGCCTTTGTGTACAGGGCTCTTTTGTTCTAGTAACCAGTCAATCATGGACCAGTTCCATGGCATGTGAGAGATGCCCAACACAGAGCACTAAACATAATCCCCTGCAGGCTGCAAAGCTTCCTTGTCATCCTCCTCACCACCACACAATTCCCAACAACAGAAATCCATAATGCTGTAAAACACTAAATACCAGAAGACCCACCTACCGTGTTATTTAAGCCTGCTCTGAGCCATAAAAATAGGAATCAGCAGCTGCATTTCAACAATTCAAAGTCCTCTCCATGGCACTGAACACAGCCAGGGCTGATCCCAGCTAAAGCAGAGGAGGGGAGCTCAACCACATACCTTCACTTGTAACTCAACAATGAGAGGTAACACCCCAAAGGGGGCTTCCCTTCCCTGTACCTGCATTACACAAAAATAGGTCATCAGCATATAAGTGTTAATATATATTTATTTCACTTTTTTTCTACTTTTGCTCTTATCTTTGTACAGCCATTACACCCATTCACAGTGTTGAAATTCAGGTTACAATGTGCCTCAGCAGGTTACCTTCCCCTTGCCTTTTACAGTGTTCTATACCCCCAATACCTGGTTAAAAAGTGGGTTGAAAATATTCTGTTGACTTGTAAATCAAAACACCCTGGGCTCCAGCATTTTCTGTGCAACAATTTTTTACACTCTTGTACTACTTCTCTCTATCACAAAAAGATCCCAGGTTTTTTAGAAAAAAACCTTCCATTACCTGACCATGGTGTCAATAACAAGTAATGTCCACACACTTTCCCTCTTCCCACACAGCTTCTTTCTGTGTTTACGCACAGCAGTTAAAACTGGAAGCTTTTGGTGTGCTGCAAATGACGCTGTTTCCATGCAGAGGTAGCTGGAAATAGATTTTGCTATTACAGTGCTTTTATTCTTATCTTCTTTAATTTCATCACTTAGAAATGCCAGATTAAACATTTTGCAGTGATCCTTAGTGATGGGATTGCTCTCTTTCTAAGCATGTCACAGCAACCACAATGAAGAACTTTAAAGACCAGGAAACAAAACAAAACCTTCAGGTTCAGAGGAAATGCAATTTGATCCACAACACAAGCATTTTATAAGAAACTCTTCTACAGCCAGTCCTATTTGCTTTTAGCTACCAACAATTAAATAAAGATTCAATTATTGAAGTGCAATGCACTTACCTACACTTAATATTCAAATAAAATAAATAAGCACAGTGGAACAGTTTTCCTCAATAGCCACTGCCATAACCACAGTTTCAAAAAAAATGACCTTGGATAGCCCCAAGAGCTAAAGGCCAGAGAAAGACATCAGCTTAATAAATCTGTAGAATTAAGTCCTTTGTGTACTCTCCATGGTACACACAAATGGAAACACAAACACAAACCACTGGGCAAAGAATCATAAAAATCCCCAAGCCAATTCAATTCTTTCCCAAAGAAACCACTGCTGTGGGTACAAGACAAAACCCTCTTTCCCACTAGGTCCAGAGGGGATGCAAGATCTGCTCCTCTACGCTTTGCAGGAGACTCATTGTTGTCCTCAGCTGCACTCTTGGTTTCCTTTTCTTTCTCTTGCTACCCCCCAGAACCCCTTTTCTATCTCTATAATCTGTAAAATATGAAGTACCCACTGGAACTAACACGACTGTGACAGCTACTTCATCCCTAATCACCTGAGCTACACAGCAAGACTTAATCTGTATATACTTTGATATCTTAAGACCATCAGTCTTTCAAGAGAGGGATGGTGCTTGAGTGCTGAAACAGCTACTTGGCCACTTTAAATCCTTAAAAGCCACAAATATACTCACAGCCCCCTAACTCAGGTATTTTGTTATACTGTTCTACATAAGATGATCTGTTTTACAGGTATTTTATTTCTAATGTATCAAATTTCTTCTCTGCTAAAAGAGAAGAAATTTGATAATTTATTCTTTTATTAAGAAGAAATTTATTCTTTATTAAGAAGAAATTTATTCTTTTCTTTCAGAGTTTAAAACACCTTCCAGAAATGGCAGAAAAGGAGCAAACTACCACCCTGTCCTGGCTCAAGAAAGCAGGGCTGAAAGGGACTTTTCCTTGCCCACTGCTATCCCTGTATGAAATGGGCAGTGAAAGTGAGGTCCCTTCCAGTATGAAGCTTTCCCATGGCTCCCATACTTTATTTTTTTAATGGTGGGAGCTGAAGATGGCTGGGGCATCCCCTGATGGCTCACCCAGGGCAAACCACCCACTCGCCAAATCAACTGCTGAGGAGCTACCCTCTCCGGGAGAAGACCCTCAATAGGTTCTCTGTCATGCACTTTACTCTTTCAGCTGGAGGAGGGAGCTAAATAATTGAGGTGTGAACCATGTTCCCACTTCCTTGTCATGCAGGTGCATGATGCTGGCTACATTTCTTCCTTAGGAAATTCTGCACCAGACAAAGTCCCCTCCCTGCTCCCACTCTGTATCTAAGAGGCAGGAAACCCAGCAACCAGGCCAGCTTTAGGCAGTGACACAGCTGATTGCATCTGGCTTCCCCTTAGACAGAAATTCAGGAATTGCCACATTCCAGAACAGCAATTTTGCCTCCAACACGCTGCAAAAAAATACTTGGCAGTCTCCCTCACTCCCAAAATGCACACTGTCTTGTCTATCTAAGAATTAGAAGCTGCATGCACTGGGCAAAAAACACTAACCATTGATGGAGGGCTATTATTCTTTGTGCTGATTTTTATAAGTCTTATGATGTCAATTATCTAATGCTGTTAATTATTAAAAATTAATATGTTCCTATTCAATACAAAAGCCATTTTCATAATTTCTGGTTTTGCAAAGATTCTCGAGTGTATCACACTGATATTGCCTACGTGTTACCTGTGCAGCTTCTTCTACAATATATTAACCTGGAAAAATGCATGTAATAATAAAACATCCCCATTTATCTGAGAACAACATCAATTTCTAACAGCTAAATGGAAAACAAACAAAAATAAAAATAAAAGAAAGCCAGAAACCATGGTCAAAAAAAGGAAATGACAATTCACTGAATGCAAAAACCAATAAATTACTCTGCTCTTCAAACCTAGGAGTTAAGTGTAACAACTGCTTCAACCTTTATTCAGAATCAAGTTACGCCTTGATATGCAAAAGATTTCAGTAGTTTTTAAACTACCTTTGCCTCTGAAAATTTGGGAAAAAATCAGCTTGCTTCCCCAGAAAGCCTTCACAGGATTCTGATGCAAAAGTCTCCTAAGACAAACCCTTTCTCAGAACAGTTTGTGTGTGAGTTTTGGTTTTATAAGCACTGATCTACGTGCTTGATGCTATGCAACCATCGCTTATTTCAGAACACAAGAGTTTTAGGGAGAGGAAGAGAGCTTTTGAAAGGTTACTTCACTACTTCTAGGTTGTGAACTTACAACTTACACTGCTTGTCAGAGCAAGCTACAGAAGTTGTAGAGTGAACTAGATCCTCCTGGGCTTTATCATTTTATCTAGAGTGATGATTTACAAGCTCTTCAATTTGTGGACTACCTTAATTTTCTCCATGGAGGTATAGCACCATCTGCCAAAAAGGAAAGTAAGTCTGGCAATGGCCTTTGCTCTTTTAAAATGGTAGATTTACAGGCAACTCTCTCATTCTCCAGGCAGCCAAGCTTTTGCTCCCTCTCAGTCAAGACTTTCTTCAGTCCACTCTGGAACAGCTTAAGCTCTCCTGCTGACCAAGCCAATCTGCTCTCCAGAGCTCTTTGCTCAGGAGGCTTCTGTGAGCAGCAGCAGCACTGGCCAGGCTGGGCAGCCCCGGGGAGCTGGTGGCACAATCCCCAACCTCAGGAGCTGACAGACCCTGCTTCCTGCTCCAATATCAAGTGATCACTTTTGTCACACCCAAAAAATCATCCAGCATAGACAGAACACAGATTCAAAAACCATAACTGAGGTATTGATGTTTTGTTTTTAAAGGAATTTCTAACAGGGAAAAGTTGGTGTAGGGCCACAAACAAGAAGGGAAGGTGAGCAGCCACCTGGCTTCTCAACAGTTTGAACTGAGACCACTCGCCCCACAGCCACAAGTGCCACCACAGGGTCCAGCACAACCAAAGGCAGCCTCTTCTGCAGCTGAAAGTGTGACCCTAACAAACCAGGGTCAGCCTGGCAGCGACATGCCCCAGCTACCAGCAGCATCAGAGGCACAGGAACATAGTGCTCCAGGTAAGCCAACTGCCCCATCCCATAGGCAGGTCCTTCAGGCTAGACCCAACTCCACACTATTTTACATTTACTATTATTTAACCCCAGTTTTAAGGTAACATGAAGCTCCCTTGAATAAGACAAGTCAGTATGTATCCTGACTGCAGCATGGATGCAGTTTATAGCACGCTTTTTATAGGCTTCCATCCTCCCAAGCACCATTCTGCTCTTGCTGTCAACACAGCCCAGCTGATGATCGAAACAGAGAGAAAAATTAACACAGATAGAGCTTTAAGAAGACAGAATGTCTTCGAAACATGGAACCCCCCCATGACTATTATCTCTACCTTTTCTATAGCATGGTTGAAAATCAGCTTGCTCACCTACCCGTGGAGATGCACTGGGAAGCCTTCAGCTGAAATGCAACATATTACAGACAAAGCTTTTTATTATGTATCTTATCACTGCTCTACCTTTATGACTCTTGACACAGAGTATTTACAGACATATTTGTGTATCTTTTTCCAATCTTAAGCTAAGGCAGTACCTAAGTAAAACAAATTCCCAAATGCCTTTAGTAGTCTACAAAGAGACTTTAACCCCAACACATTATCATCAGGTCTTCAAAGCCAATATGAGACAAAACCCATGCTACAACTGAACTACCTCAAAGAAGCTATTGCCATTTTTCTTTCCTTTTTGTAAAAAGTTGTGGTTTCTTTGATTCTTTATGTTGGCGAATGGGTTTTTTGTTAGTTTGTTGGGGCTTTTTTTTTCCACTGTAAAACCAAAACCAAACATTAGTAATTGTATTTGCATTTGCCACTGTTGCCTTTTCTTGTCACCTACTAACTTCAGAGGGGATTTTAATACCTAGTTCAGGTAGTCAAGATCTCATAAGTATTAGTCAGTGCCCTGTGTACAGAGAAAAGGGAGATGGAGTTTCTAGCACTCTTTAATTCCATGTCACGCACATCATTGCTGGGGGTGTGGCTTTGGCAGGAAGACACCAGTGCCAGAAAGTTTTTACGGTTTTTGGTGGTTTTGCCTGGCTCATGTGCAGACTACACTGCCCTGTGCCAGGACTGTGCTGCCACCTCCACACTGGAGAGCTGCTCTGTACCAAAAAAGGCTGGACTGCCCTACACCAGGACTGTGCTAGCACCGCTGCAGCGGGGCTGAGCCCTTGCTGGAGACCAGGCCAGGTGCTACCTGGGGAGCCAGGGTGAGCACCCTTATCTGTGTAAAACACTCTCTAACTCTGTTATTAACATTGTGTGGTTATTGTGATTTTCAGTAAATTGTTATTCCAACTCATAATCTCTCCTAGTGCTCCTCCATTGTCAGAGGGCAGGGGAAACGGAGCCGCTTGAGTGGGTTTAATTTTCCAGCCAAGTTTGAAACCACCCCAGTCCATCTAAATTTAGTTTGTAAGAACAAGGCTTGCAAGTGCAATTTTAAGTTTATGCCAGTTATAAAGTATGGCATTAACATACACACCAGTTTAGCTAAATATGCTTCTAATGTGACTGTCATCCTTAGCCTAAATTTAGAGTAACATTGATCAACTATCACTGGAGTTATACATCAACCACTTCAATAAACTCACCTGGATTCAGTCAATTTTGCTGGTATTCTCACAGAAGTCAGAAAGAGAAATGTCATTCAACTGTGCTGCCTAAAGAGTTGATAAATGTGTGTCATCACTATTTTTCTACACAGTTCTTGTTTTTCATCTCTTCTCAAGATCTTTTTTGCTTTAAGTTCTAAATGTTTACTTTTTCTTTTGTTGAGCTTTGATACTTATATCAACACAGGAGTTTTGTACAACTAAAATTAGGAGTTTTAAAGAAATCACTGTAAAGATTTTGAATCACATGGCTAAGTTTCCAAACATGCCATAAATAAATGATCAGTGTCTTGTTAGCAGGTTTGCACAAAATTTGACCCAATAGACTATCAGATATATGGAAGATTTGAACTGCCCACACACTAACACTTATATTACTGGATAATTAACTTCATTATTCAGATGAGAGCATTAATGATGTCAGTAAAGCACAACCATCCAAACTCAAAATCTCCCAACTCAACTGCGAACTGAAACAATGTCCAGCTTTATCTTTCATTTCTTCTGTGTCAGGGTTCTGTAATCATTCAGTTTTGTCCATATTATCATTTCTCATTTTCTTATAGACTAGATGCAGATGTCTTCTCTTTCCCTTTCTTAAATCCTAGCATTTCTCACACAAATCCCCCAAGAATGAAGACAAGGAGAAGAAAGCATCCACGTCAACATGTCTGTGGTGCAATGACTTTTCAAATTCAGTTGTACTGCAGAGCTCACACCAGTTCTGAAAAGGTCACTACCTCCCCCATGCACATAAATTAGATAGATTAGTTTGGAACTCAAGAGATCTTCTGTCTTCAAGTATAGATATCTCCCAAAGTAGTGCTTAAGAGAGGAAGAAACAATGGGACCCTCTGTTGACATCTAGTCCAGGCTGAGTAAAGAAGCTCCAGGAGACACTGCTTTGCTCAAGTTTAAAAAGCAAGAGTGCTCACTATCCAACATGTTTAACAGAAAAAACAACATCTGGCTCAAACAATCACATCATCATGATCATAAAGTACATTTTTACTGAGGCCACTCCTACCCTAGAAGCTGTTAACATACACAGACATGTACTTAAGGCCCTAATCTAAAAATGCAGGTGACAGAAGCAAGTAGATATAATCCTTTCAAGAAGAGATGCCAAATACCAGTGTTTTAAAATAATATATCTATGCTCACTCTTTGCACGATAAAGACCACAGTGTTTCATCCAACAATATCAGCATGGAGCCTGTAACCTCAATCTGATGCCTCAGAGCAGTTTCAGAAGCTAAGCATCTGTTGTGGTTGCTAATAAAAAGTCTGAAGAATTTTGCTCTCAAATATGCAAAAGTGGGAGGGTGAGAGGGGGCAGTTTCACTTTCCTGCAGCCACATGAAAATACATAATAGCTTTCAAAGTGCATCATTGACTCACTTGTGGTACAAATCAATCAATTCTATGAAGTTTCTGAAGCCTGGTAAATTAGCTAGGAAAGAACACAAGCTTCTCTGGCTCCTCAGGGTTCACAATTTGTGACCTGACCCTGGTTGTAACAATATGTCCCTATAAACCAATGATGAAGGAATCACAGCTGTCTGGAAACCCTGGTATCAATAATGCTCCTTCTGAGGAGGTCACAGCCTATAGACCACAGACTTCGAGGAGCCCTGCACAGAGACAGAGCAGCAACAGCTGCAAAAAATGGAAGGTGCTAAATGCAGATGTGCTGTAAGAAACAACCACACAGGGCCAAGTCTCAGCTCTAATAATTGCCTATCATTCTTGGGGAGGGGAACATGAAATGGATACCTCCCTGCAACCAAACCAGAAAGAGGATTTAATATAAAAACACTACAGAAGTGGCAAATTACAAGGTAATCCAGTTTTGAGGACTAACACAATAATTTTCCTCTTCATTCAATTTCTAGTCTTGGCCACATTTCTGCTTCCAGCAGGCTGCATAATCCATCCAAAGACTCAATATCCTACAAAAATCTTCATTGTAGAGACAGTGATTTTTATTTATATGTCTGAAGTTGCTACTTGCTGGCAACATGCCAAGATTCTGGAGAAGAACTGGTAAGAAGAAAAATTTAGCTGAGGCTGAGCAACTTCTTCAGCAGTGGTTTTGTACTATTTGTTCTATGTAGAAACAAGAGAGATTACACTTGCACACAGCAAGCTGAATGCACCTGGAAGGCCTGGGCTGCTCCATTGTCAGTAGCTCTGCACATACTCAGCCAACATGCTTGAGACACGTGACATTTCCTGGCATTCAGCTCATGCAAGATGTTGGATTCTGGCTACTGAATTAAATGAGTGGCTGTGATCCTCAGATATCCAGCATCCATGGTTTCACCTGGCTCACCACAGGCATGGAAATCCAGGAGAAACACACCAAACCTACCTGCAATATTCTGCCAAGTTCTGGTTTCCCCCTACCCCAAGTGCAATCATATAACATGACCAGAGAAACTCAAATCCATGGGGATTTGACTTTCCAAGACTGAGGATAGAGGTTCACAAAAGGGTTAATCTGTGCCAAGTCAAGCCTACCTGATTTAAAAGCTGTGAACACCTGACACTAACAAGGGACTGAGCTCTTTCCCAGAGGCAAGTTTACCCTGGGCTAAATTTGTCACCTTTCATATGCCTATGCTGCAATTCTAGTACACTCAATTCTTACATTATCAAATGCACAGGCTGCCCTTTTGTCTGCAGCTGCTTCAGTGCTATTTGCGCCATGTTTCTGCCTGGAGGTTTGTCCCTCTGCTCCTGTGCCCATAGCTTGAGAAGCTCATAATTGGCAGATCTGGGACACTAAATAATTCTTAGTGAAAGCCAGGAAGGTTCTGAAACCAACAAACAAGACAAAAAAAATCTCGGTCGGGGATGTGGGTATGTGTAATGAATGAAAAACAGTGGTAACATAAAACTGTGCAAAGATATTTCTTTCCAGGTCACTTTTACCAGGGAACGTGTTTTGACTCTCTAAATTCACTCTGTTGATGCTATAAACCCACTCCTTTTCATTAGCAAATGCATAGACGGCTGCAGAACCACACTTTAAATGAGACAGTGCTGTGTTCTCTTCCAGATTATTAGTTTGAAATGCCATCCCTTGCTGTGCATTTACTTCTGTGTATGTACAGCTAGTACTGCTTTTATAATAGAGCAGTGATTTAAGTATTTTCTGGTTCATTCTAACAAACTAACACAGAAAGACTACAAATACAAGGTAACCAACAATTTTAAAGAAGAAAAACGCCATACTGATTTAAGTTTAATTTGCTGATTGTGGGAGAAGAGAGAAACCTTTTGAACCTACAAACAAATTAGGCCATCTGGAAAGTATGAAGGAAAGGATAAGACTTAAAAGCTAATGTATTTAATAGACCAAACAAACTAACTTAAAATTATAATCAATGCTATCTTCGCAACCCCTAAAACTGGTACCTTTTTGGTACAGCTTCAGAAATCAATTTTGTTATCAAAATACAGTCAGCAAATCTATATAACACACACACACAAAAGGAAGTCTGGAGTTCAACAATCATCTCTGTCTTACCCTCGTTATTAATTAAAGCAGATGACAGTGGGGGTGGTAATAGCTACACACAGTTTGGGACACTAAAGAGGAAGATATCAAGCTTTGTAACAGTCACACAAATACATGGTGCTTTTTTTTTCTAATCATTTATTCACACAGAAATAGTTGACAATGACCCAACACTAGAAGCAGAATCTACCTCCTCTTTTATGCATATAAACTGCTCTCTTCCAAGATCCAACTACATGCACTAGACCATTGGTAAGCAGCAGGAAATTTAAATCATTCAATCCAAGATGAAAAATCTCCTAATTTAAAAAAAAAGGGAACTAAATTAGTACCCTGGAATAATACATAAAACTGCTTGCAAAGCAAGGAACATTGCATCAGACTTGGCACTCCACATTCTAGGTCACACTTGCACAAAGCAGGCAAGAAAGTGAGGGAAATCAATTAGAAGTGAAAAGCCTCCACGCACGTGCCAAAATGCAGTCTTAGGATGCAGCTGTGTTCCACATCTAATCCAGCATAAGGCAGCTAACCCAGAGAGGCTGAGCCCACTCTCCCCCAGTTCCACCACGCTGCAGGGCACTCCCAAAGCCACCCAGCTGCTCAGGTGGCTCAGCCAGGCCAAGGGGCTCCCAGCATGTGCACACACATGGAATTGGTTCTCCAGCACCTGACGTAGGTGTCTGTGTCATGTCTTTGCCATCAGCCCTGACAGGGGAGCTGCAACCTCTGCCAAAGGAGCAGGGGGCAAACAGAAATGGAAACTTCCTAGAATGGGCACAGCAGGCTCAGCCAGAGCTTGCTAGGTGTCTTGCATTGGAAGGAAGGCCTTCCTTGGGAGATGGGAGATGATTTTAATCACAACTCTTTTGATTTTCCTCAACAGGTCAAACCCCCAAAGAGAGAAGAGAACCCTAGCTTAACTTTTCCTTAGACAGAACCAGCCATAAATAAGATGGGTATAATTATTGCAGGAGAGAGCAGAAGAGGGAGGGCAATGTAATTAAGCACCCAGTGATGCACTACAGCTGCATGGCTTTGAGCCATCCTGTGATCCAGGTACTCAGACCCAGCCATGGCAGCCCTTTGCTGGCAGCTCACCCACAGCATCCTAGCAGACACAGACAGCTCATTAGGAGATGCATCTGCTGATAAATCTGGCAAAGCTGCTCCCTGTTGAAAGGGCTGCACAGGCATGGTGGACGCCCCTGAACAAAAAAAAAACAAAAACCACTGGAGGCCAGTAGGGCAGATCACTGGGGGACTTAAGTGGCAAAATCACAAGCCCACACAAGGGTTTAGGTATTTGTTTAACCCCTACACTAGAACAATCAGCACCATTTGGGCTGATTAACCTTAAATAAAATGTCACAATGGGTGAAAAACAAAAATGCAACACAAACTCAACTTCTCAGAAGGACCAGAACAAAATCCAGCTCTCCTGGCACTGTGACAGCACCCATCCTTTCTTTAATAACTGTAACCTTTCATCTTTATTAATCAGGGACCTGATGAGCTCCAAATTTCAGTTTAAGAGTTAACTTGCACAAAGAAGCCAATACTTGTTCCGACAGTCCTTGCTCACTCCTGGGAAAAAGGAAGCAACTCAGACATGTTGCATAACTGCTCATCGGCACCGTCAAAGAGCTCGAGCAGTAATTGGAAAACTAATATCACTGCTTCAACTAGGTGCAAAAATACACACTACAAGGCCCATTAAGAGGATAGATGAGGAGACAGACATTCAACTCCTCTCACTGTCAGGGCTTCTTCAGAATAATTTAATGCAGGATCCAAAGAAAATGTCCTCCCACGTGTGTTGATGCTAATTCACAGAATTAAAAAGCAAACCTGAGAACGCTGAAGGAATGAAATTAGTTCACTGTAAAATCAGCTTCCAATTTGGGCAAATTCAGTTGGTAGCATGCTTCATTCATATGCCCTAATATACACAAACTCTGTCATTTTGGTCAAGTGGTTTGTAAATCTGGCACTCCTGCTATCCACACACACACAGGTGGTTTCCAAACCTTTCAGCTTCCATTCAGCTGTTGCATCAGCCAAGACAAGTTCATTTGCACTTAAGGCAGTTTCCTAATAGTTTTATGCTTAAAAAAATAAAAATAAACCACAATCAGAAAACAAATGTTTGCTTGAATATGCTCACATAAAGTTTGTTTTGCTTGCAAATTAAAAAGCAGAGGTCACCTACATGGTCCACAGCACCATGGAAGAAGACACTGTATACTCGGAGTAAAAGAGGAAAAGCCTCTATTTAATAAATAAAATAAAATAAAAATAAAAGCACAGATCAGCTATGCAGCTCATTAAATAGAAAGGGATAAACATGAAAACATGAGACCTGATAGTTCTCTTACTTTTAACATCATCAGCAATTAAACAGAATAAAACAAAACAAACATGTTTTTCAGACTGGGTGTTGTCTCCATACATGCATAGAGGTATACAGTGGAAGGAGAAAATACTCAAGTAGGACACACAGATTTATTTTCACAGGACTTCTTTGATACTAAAGGAGCAGAAGACTTTGTCAAGAATTTCTTACCATTTTCTTCACATTACTGCAAGAAGCAATCCATTTGTAGGCTTAACAACCCCCTGCAGATATAATATAAATATTATACTAATATAAAATTGTAGTAAACATTCTTTCAGTGAAAAATAGCATGCTTGGCTGCATAAAATCTTAAACAGTATGTAATAGAGTATGTTAGGTTAGTCACAGCATTTAACACTGCTGTAACTATATTTATGTTTGCTTTCCAATGAGAACAACACGACAACATACAGCATCTGTCCCAGAAATGTACACAGCAATGACATTTCATTTTATAAAAGAATCTTCTCTTTCAAGGTACTAAATAAACAAAAGACACCTGGAAAAAAAAATTGAGTCTCATCTTCAGAAAAATGCTCTTATAAAGTACAACCTAAAATTAGACATTTCAAATGACAACATTTGCCAGGGCCTCCTTTTTATACATTCACAAAGCACCACAATTTTAATAAAGATAGCAAAGGTGGCCACAGAGTCATTGTTTGGAGTCTGCACGTTTGGGCTGCACTCCAGCCCTTGCCAGAGCACCTCTCTGAGATCCCAGGCTAATAGGTGGGTCCTTGTCTGCTCCTGCTCAGACCTGCTCCCAACCTGGGGTGCCTGCAGCTCCGTGGCTCTCTCCCAGGACTCTGTACCCCATGTCTTCTCCATCCTGAAAGGTTATGGTCAGGCTGAATGAGTAGCTAAGCAGCCTTTTTCCAGCCAATAAGGAAGCTTATCAGTAGAAAAACAAAATAGAGGAGTATGGGTTTGAAACAACAAACGCATACTCTACTTACCCTAAGTGTCTCTTAAACTCCTGTGATAGAGACCTGGGAGAAACCCTACCTTCTTCTCAACAGCTTTTCCAAAATAAGGGCCCAAACTCTGTCAGAAAAGATTCTTTTAACTGTTCATAACCCTTCACTGATCCACACAACTGCCAGACAAAACATGTTTTGTAACTTGGCTGGAGCTCTGAGCAGACTTTTAGCAACTAAAAGCTCAGGAATTGTCCATTAACCACCCCTGAGAGGCCTCCAGAAAGTATTTTATTTCAGGCTATTGTTTTGCAACCAGCTTTTCCAGCAGCCTGTTGTTACCACAGCACATTCACAGTATAACACCTCAATAGGTAACTGAATTGCACAATACAAGGTAAGCAAACCCCCCTGTCGATTGAAAAGGGCATTTTCTTAATTACAGAGCAGTTGTCCATCAACACATGCATTTAAATACCCTGCTCCAGAGTCTGCAATCAGAGAGCAGCCTTGTGTAAATGCACCAGAAATACACAAATACTCTATCCACTGTTGCCCTGAACAACTGTAGATAAATAATATGAATGGTAATATACCTGATGAAGAGCAAAGATGGAAAACTGCAGTTTTCACGGTTGGTTAATGAGATAAGCCACAGCCCAAGGCAACAGCCTCTACCAAACAGAGTAAGATTGCAGTTCCAGCTTATTTTAAACCTAGATTTTTTTCCTGAGAGAGATAAACAACATACTTGCTGTGCTATCTAGGATGCTAAGCATACGTGAAACAAACACGGCAGATAATTGTATTACTATTCATTCCTGTAAAGGAGTTAGACATTCAGCAGTGAACATCCAGCCAGGTAAATGAAATAGTTAAGGGAGAAGTTCAGGAATTAATTCTACTCTGCTCTCTAGGCAGCTGTCAGACTGCAATGATGAGCAATTTATCTTCCATCTACAACACTATCAGCAGACAAGCAGAGTCACTGGGGAAGCCAGCTGCAGTCCACACCCTTCACAACATAAAATCCATGCCTCTGAGCAAGAAGACACCAGGGAACGGAGCCGTTTGCCCAGCTGCCCCCTGAACTGTGAAATACTTGCACTTCTGTGCTTTTCCCTGGGTGGTGCCTGCTGCCTGAGCAAAGAAGAGGTGCCCCCTGAGGGAGCAGCTCCAAAGACATGCCAACCATCCGCTACGCTCTTCCACCCCTGACTTGGGATCAGCTGCAAATCCCCACACCTTTGCATCTCCATGAAACCCCTCATGTGGCAGCTTAGGAAGCTGAAATGCCCCACTTACCTCTGGTCTTGAGGGTGCCACAGAAAGGCAGTCACATGTGTACAGCCAGAAAACTGATCTCAGAGCATAAAGTCCCTCCCACACAAGAAGAAACAACTCCAGACCTGCAGGCAGGCAGCTTGAATCGATGGCTGCCACTGCCAACTATGTGCAGGCACAAGTGTTTCACCTGGAAGAGCAGGTGAGAACTAGATTTCTCTTCCAGATCCACTGTACAGTACTATAGGAAATGCTGACACCCCCTTCCTTCCTACCACGGGGTTTGCAAAACACGTGTAATTTCATGAGGTTGGGCTTTTATCAGGTGAGCTTGCAGTGATGGCAAGGCACTTTTATTTTACCTTAAATGCAATGAGAAGTCAGAAACCACACGGACACAACTTGGTGACACAGATGCTGAACTAGTCTGATGGAGAGGCTGGACCCACATGACCATATGACACAGCACTGGTGACCTGGCTGAGCAGTCAGGTGGAAGTAGCAGTGGCCTGCTCACTCTGCAAGTCCTGGTGGGTTGGTGAGGAACAGAAGAGCATGCTGAACCAGGCCAGGCCTTATCAGCTCATTGCGCAATCCCATGACTTAACCTACAATGACATCAAAACCATCCACAGCCTTATCTGTCTGTGACCAGTATCAAACTGTGGAAACTCACAGTTCTTTGTTGCCAGTGACTCCAGAGGAGGTCAAACACACCAGGAAAACAAACGTTATGACCCCCTAGCCATCTTTTATGAGTAAATCCATGACATCAAACCAGAGTCCATCCCCTGTCCACAAAATCACTGTTACTCAATTTACCTTTAGAAGAGCTACTGACTACTGCTTAGAAGCACTAATGCTTTTCAGCCATGACTCACTGCCCAAAACATAAAAGAGATTGCTTTGTACCCTTAGGAACAACAAAACACTTCTAGCTGGCGGCCACGAGTCATGCATTCGAAGTTTTGTCTGACTTGAGGTAAGTACTAAAACTGAAAACTTCAGGACTGGGCTTGTTTCAAAGTTGTTTGCCTTGAGTCATGTAAGTATTAACTTCCCAATTTTCATCAGCAACATTTAAATTTGCTAAGCAAAGATATTAAATAATGTGCCTCCATAAACTATCAAATGCTATCATCAGAATAGTTCATCTCTGCTTTTTGCCACTGTGCATTACAAAACACAAAATTTATCTCAAAACCTTGAGAACATTCAGAAAAACTCTCTTCTCATCGGGGAAGCAATACAATCTCCTTCCTACAAAGACAAGTATTCCAAGAAGCACCATCTCTCCTTTCTGGATATGCCTCTGATGTTGTTACATCAAATACACATTTCAACATTTTCATACTTTTGTTTTTGCTGAACTGTCATGATTTCTCTCTCAGTTCTGTGGGGAAACTTTCAAACAGTAACTAAGATTTGTGACGCCAAACATGATCAGGGGTATCACTAAAAAAAAAACCAAACCAAACAAACAAACCAAAAAATAAAACAACAAAGCAATTATTTTCTCCTTGATATGCTTTTTGCCTTTGATTAGACTCTATCCAATATTAGAGGTACTGCTGTCCATTCTTACTGCCTCTTGGAAAAAAAAGAAAAAAGAAAGAAAAAAAAGGCATGCTTTTTCTAATGAAGACATTACACTGAAAACTCATAAAACTCGTTAATGATTGTAGGTATTTCCACTTAAAAGTAATCCATGCTGATTTCTACAGTCATTTCTCTCTCCACAAACCTAACTTTTCACAAAGACAGAACCATTAATAAACAGATGGTGACTGATAAGAACCAGCCTGATAAGAACTGACCTTTTTCCTTCAGAGTCCAAAATGGCTTAGTCACTCTGGGAATCCCCTTTTAGCAATGGAAACGTCACAGGGGTGCAGCAGGAGACCTTGCTGTATTTCCCCTCCTTGCCCAGCTCCAGGGAAGTGACTTCAGCCACCAACACCATGTACAGGTGGAGGAGCTGAGCCCCCTCCCCATTAGGGCTGAGCAGCGAGAAGGACAACAAGAAAGGCAGCAGTAGGACTGCAGGGAAACAGCTACACCACATATTGTGAGATGGAAGGAAGACAGGAAAAAGGGAAGAGCCCAAATTAGCCCAAGCAATATTAAAAAAAGAGCCACCCAACCAAACCAAATGCAAACTTGAAAACTGGAGTTTGCTCTATAACTCATGGAATGTGGTTGTGGATTATAAGCCTGATAGAGACCTGTCACCAGCTGTTTCATGTGCTCAGACTCCACTCACAAAGCAGTTCTAGCTGTGTGTAGCCAAGTAGTAGCATTTCCTTTTTCCAGATTTTCGTGTTCATGCTTTCATGAACTCTTATATTCAGAGAGCCCCACTAGCCTTCCTCCAGCAAACCTGTAGCCACCAGGAACCTGGCTTATCAAGGACTTTTTCTTTTTAATTGTGAACACGTTTAATTTAAGAGGAAAAGCATTTAGTTCCATCAGTGTTGAAAAACCTGTGCACGTGGAAAAGCAACAGCTGCAGGTATGAAGCTGAACAAAACCAGCCTGCAATGCTCTTCAAAACAACTCCCTATCTCATACTAAACCAGCAGGGCAGACATAACTGATGCTGTGAAAACAAGCCATTATTTTTGTGCATGATCCACCTGCAACAGCTTAACCAGATTCAGTAACTGTTCAGCCAGAAATCTGGTCAGTTTTCTGCCATTCCTTTCCTGGAGACAATTACCCGGGGACGTGCACACACATGCAGTTGTGCACACACAGTTACCCTCAAATGCTGCCCCTCCACTGCAGAGCACAGGGCCTCCTTAATTGCATCCTCCACACAAACCCCACTTGATTCTCCCTCTCTGGCCCCCATCAATGACTGCACTTAATTAGCCCTGTTTACCATGATGCAAGTTCAAGCGTGCATCAGACCAGGCTACGTGAGCTTCCTGAACTCCTGGGAGAGGTGGGGACTCAGTGTGCAAAGGTCCCAGGTAACAACCTGTTCTGTCTCAGAGCACATGGAGAACAAAGCAACTTCCTTCAAGTATGCTCCAAATGCACATATCCAAAATATACTCCTTTTTGTCATTTTGACTGGGATTAAAATGTACTTTTATCTCTTCTGGACATACAGATATGGAAAAAAGTGCTTTGAATTATAGCAAACAGGATCAAAAAGATACAGTGCAAGACATCCTTTGTGCTGTCTTGTAAGTATGAAACAGCAAAACCTAAGAAGCTTCAAATTTTCATAACCAGGTGAAAACACGCACTGAGCTCATATTGCAGAGCAAACACGGAGTTAGCTCTTGTACAAAGCCTCACCTTTCACTGTTTGTGATCTATTCTCATCTTCTAGACTCAGAGGAATCTTTTCAATTACTCAGAGCAATGAAACCTCTGATCGCTGCTCGTGCCCTAGTGCAACTCTTACCTTCCAGAAAATAAGGTACACTCAAGAAGGCGAACGAAGCCTTCCCAGAGGCTGCCATGTGAGCCATGTCTTTCTCCACAGAACACCACCTCTCTCAGCAGGAAGGGCTGCCCAAGCTGCTGACTGCTTCTCGCTGTACTACACACACAGGGCCCTGACAAGGAGCTGTGGATGCTGTATGAAAACATTCAGAAACTGAACTCTCCTCACACATTGCCTGAAACCCAGCAGATTTACCTGGAACTGCTGCCTGCTGCCAGCAGCACCAGTCTGATTTTTAATTTTTTTTTAGAAGAGAACTTGACAGCTGGCTCTACATGACCAATAGTTTGGATAATGTAACCACAAAAAGTAGGACTTACTGTCAATATGCTAAGACTGTTAGCCAGGTCATTTTGAACAGTGTGGTGCTGAACATCTTAGCATTCACACTCTGAAGAGGTAGTTTGGGCACACCATCACAAAAAGCAGCACCTACTATCAGTGTTTACAACCCTATTTTATAGGGGAAACAGCACTATTTTGCAGGGGATCTTAGCCATCCTTGGTGTGAAATGCTGACCAGGTGTGCCAGTGCTCAGGAGGAGGCAAAATCCAGTAGCATTCACTTAACCTGAGCTCTGCCAGAACAGCTTAAGCTGTTATTCCCTCCCACAGACCACACTTGCTGGCAGGTTGGGAAGTGAGCAGCTGAGGGAGAAAGAGAGGGAAGGCTGAGCAGTAGAACTTGCTGGCTGGGGTTTGTGGTTAAAATTGCAAGCTGGACTGTGGCTTGGGTGCTGAAGCACAGTGCTTCTCCTCTGAAGCACTTCACACACACAAGTATGCAGGCTTCTGCCTCCACAGAAAAATTCCTACAGCAGGAACATACTGTGAGCAGATATGGCATTTCACTCTGTAACACATGTGCAGAAATTTTTTTAATGGAGGTCTCCATCATCCTAAGAAAAAATGGAAATACCAACTTCTGAGAGCAAAGTGAGGTAGGAGAACAATCCAATATAAACAACTATAATGAAAAAAATATTAATTCTTCAGATAGAATATAGGTCTTAAAGAAAGAAAGAACAAATCATATTTTGCTTTGATACTTATACACTAAAAACACTTGGATAACTACAGTTCAAATAAGCAAGTTTCCAAAATAAATTTAGGCAGAGAATGTGTGAAGAAAATGCAAAGCACAGAACATCACAGCCTATCCTCTATGTCCTCTTTTTGCACCCCTCCTATTTAACATCTTCTCTGTACTATGTACAGCTAGCAAAGCCACTGACCCTCATCTCTGAGAATACTTCTATGTAAACAAAAAATTTTGTATCGAGTACCAGTCATACAGAAGTAAAACACCCAGAATAAATCATAATTTTTTAAATGTATATTTCAAATTTGACTAGATCAGACCAAATCATCAGCAGCTACGTTTGCACTGTACACTTCAAATTACAAAGAAAGAAAAATTGTCTTTGCTTTCTCACAGTGCACAGATTTGCCACTTTTGATATTCACTGGGGTAAAGGACAAGAGGGTTTCTGGTGTCCAGGAGCTGTCCTTTCAACTCATCATGCTTGGTCACAGTTCAGCCTCTTGAGGTGCCTTGAGTCTGAAAAGCTGGAAAGACCCCAGACACACATATAACCACTCTAAATTTAGCACCTCGGTGAGCTGCTATTCCCTCCTTCCCCCTTCCCCACGATAAAGGCAGCACTGAAAAGGAACACACAAAAACCAACCAATCTGGCCCATGAAACATGAGCTACATTCACAGGACAAAAATAGAAAGCTTTCATCTTTCATTATCTGACACTCTACCGCACAGCACAGGAAGCTAAAGCTTGAGGCAACAGTAGGTTTCAAATACTCCTCAAAATGTGAGCGAGGCTTTCCTTTTCTGCTCTGTGAAAGGCTAAAAGAAGTTGGCTTAGCAATGACAAAAAATATTACGAGTCCAACAAGCCTCTCCAACAGCAATCCAAGCAGGCAGTTGTTTAAGCAATAGAATCGACCTCACTTCATGAATTCTTCTGTTCAGAAGAACAACTCTTGCCTCCCACTTCTTCTGATTCTAAAACTCTACATTCTTTATCATGAAATAATTGAAGATCTTCAAAAGTTTAAGATTTTTAATTTATTTTTTTTTCAAGTGCTTAAGATTTAGTCCTAGCCCCCGGAGGAATTCAGGTAAAAAAAAAGGAACAGAAAAAAGCAATTTCTAGGGAGCTGACACTTCATGAACTCCAAAAATTGTAGTTGCTTACAGCCCTCTAGCTTCCCTTTGTTAACAGCAGCCTGAATTTCATGGGGTTTGTATCTGCTCCCTGGGGTTTGGGAAGGGCAGATGGAAGGCAAGGAAGGACCTGAGGAAAGGAGAAACACTACTTCTCCTCTGTCAGAGTGTGTCAGGTTCTTCCAGAAGTCCCCTCAGCCTCCATCTTTACAGTCTCAACAACAGATTATGTAGCCATCTGCTGAGCTTCAGTTTTTTAAAATGTTTTTATTTTAAGAGAACTTGTCAGCACGCAAAGTCACAACTCTTCCTCAAATACACTTTTGTGGTGGCTTGATCTTTTTATCTCATCTATTCTTACTCACTCTGTAATTCCCCAGGGAAACCAGAAATGAACTGGTTTCACTCACCTCACTAGCTGGGACAAGGCTGTTTATGAAACTGAATGGACTTTAACACACCCTGAACAATATTCTACACAAGAAAACTAAAACTGTCTGAGTGAGTCATTTTGATTCTCTCCCATCATTCACATCTAACCCATTCCTAGCCTTACTAAACACAATCAGAGAACATCTTTTGGGGTTTATTATTTGTAGAGAAATACCACATTTCATTACCCAGATATGAGGCTTTCCCTCTTTTGTCCTTGCAAAATCCTGAGACACAGCAGATAAATTGCTGCCTGTTTGGGGTTTTTTGTTAAAAGAGTTCAGCACAGCAGCAGCACAAGCACAACTTCCTTTCTGGGCAAAAGGACAAGGTGCCTGGCAGTGTTGTCTGGTGGATGCTACTTGACTGAATGATGGAGTGAGCAGTGGGAAGAGGAATTATTACTACTCCTGCTTAGCAAGAACGAGCAGACAGAGCCATGTAGAGGAGGAGCAGAAGAAATGTTCCATTAGGGTGAAAAAAGAAATGAAGACACAGTTTTATGTTTTCCATGGCATTGCTATGCTTACTTTTAAACAACGAAATGAAAATTTCACTTAGACATCCCACGCCACTTGTGCAGAGCATCCAACATCAAGATGCCTACAGCCGACTTTCAATAAGTCTCAAAATGGAATTAACTTTCTTATTTTACAGCCTGGGAAATTCAGGATGCCTGTAAGGCAAAGAACATGAACACAGCAGCAAAACTCAAAGAGCTTAATCCAGTCAAAGCTACAAAAATCTCAGTAATCATCATCTGTGAATTCTTCAAGAACAGACAAATGAAATTGCAGGACTAGGTGCAAGGGCTTTAATAAAACTATTACATACAGGGTGGTATATGATCTGAAAATATTCAGTAAACACAGTAACTTGATTTGAAAAAATACAAGGCAGAGGAAGCGGCAAGCAAAGCCAAGCCATCCAGGCAACTACTGCTCACAAGAAACACCTCCGTAGAAACACAGGGCATTGCCACAAGTTGCAAAGACAGGGATCATTAAAGCAAGCCTAAAGGAAAGCAGAGTAAGACACAATGTCAGCTTGCCAACAGCAATGAGAAAAATCACATCAGACCAGCATGACTTTATTTCTCAGTGTTGTAGCTCATTTTCTAGATGAGGGAAGTATTAGATTCAGGTGAAAGAAATGTTAGCTTTAACACAGCTGGGTACCCTAAAACATGCACCAGTGTTGCTGAGGATGCTGGAGGTGGAAATGAATAATTTTTATGTGGGTAGGAAACTTGTTATGAGAGACAAAATGAAGGTTTTATAGAGACCAAACTATTACATTAGTGAGTATTTCACCTCAGACACCAATACAAAAATCCTCAGCATTAACTCAAAAGGCCTCACCAGGAAATGGTTGAGCAGAGAGGCAACTCCTTGTGTGTCAGGGCACCAGAAAGAGCTCAGTGTATTTGCATTCTGAGGGGACTGCAAATGTCCCTCTTAATGATTCCATAAATCTTGAAAACTACAAGAACTACTTAAATTTTCAATTATTTGAACTGGGACTAGAACCAAGTAAGGTTAAACTACTGACAATGTGTCAGAAATTGGAATGCTCCTAATCACCAGAAAAGAAAGACATCAGATGGGTACAGTAGAGGCAAGAGCCTCACACACAGGGTTTGGCTAACATGGGAGCACTGTATTAGGATGTGACAGTCCTCTCTTGCAAGAAACTTTTTCATCAATCATTATTTTAACAAATTTTGATGCAAGTGCCTCTTCTGTCTTCCACAAGAGCTTGTTCAAACAGGTGGTCACATAGAAAAACTTGTCAGAAGACTAAGACTGCACTAACTTTTCAGTTAAATATGCCTACAATGAGACAATACCAGAAGAGCTTAATTTTTGGGAGTTGTTTTGGTTTTTTTTTAAAAATATGTTATGCTTCCTTGCTCTAAACAAGTCTTGAAGGCTTCTCAAGAATCTCTGCAGGAACAAGTTCTGGGACTGGGTTCAGGGCAGCAACGTCCAGCACACCTTCTCCTCAAAGTGGCAGATGATAAAGGGGATGTAGCACTAGTCTAGTTAATGCATTAAACAGCTGAAATGCAACAGTGACCTCAATGAGAAAAAGAGAGGCCTAGTAATAATTAGAAAAAGTGAATTTTAATAATGGCACTGAATTTTAATAATGGCACATGAAGACAATGTAAGGTCTGATTTTCATGTAAAACCCACCCTACATATTTAAATACTACTTCAATGTCCAGATTTCTTACTCCACCCAGACTAGCCTTTTCTGTTACTATTTGTCTGTCTCTACTGGAAGTCTGGTGGAATTCTTATTATATTCTTGTGCAGTCCTAATAGACACCTGGGATTCTGAAGGTCTGTAGGTGTAGCTAGACCCAGCTCTATGCAGGCAGGTCCAACAGTGCATTGAGCTCTCACAGACTATCTCCTGGATATCAGAGATCAGATACACAAATAAAGCAAAATTCTATATCCCAATTCGGTTATAGAAGAACATTCTCACTAATGCATCTCATTAGGAAGCTGGAGAATGGTAGGTGCAATGATAGGAAAAAGGTTTAACATGAGTCTTGAAAAAATGGCTGGCAAAAAAACACCCACCCACAAGCACGGATCCAGAACAGCATGGTATGTAAGGTGGACAGAAATAGCTGCCAAGGATGATGTGAACAGTAATGGAATATATTCAACAACAACAAAACCCCAGAACAGTTGCTCAAGTTATTTTAAAAATAATCAAAATATCCTTAAAATGAGACAGTAAAGCTGATCTTATTTATTCCAGTAAATTGCAGCAACAGGAACAATAACATTCCCAAACTGGAAGTTATTGTTTACTTAATATAAACACTAAGCCCAGAAATCTACATTGAAATAACATGCACTTTAAAATGAATCATTCTTATTTATTTATTCATTACCAGTATTTAAAACAAAAAACCACTACACTTCTAGATTTCCCTGTTGCAGAAAAAAAAACTGCTGCCAGAGAAGAGTAATATAATTAAATGATGACCTGCAAATCCACAATATTTCACATTCCCTAAAAATAGTACACATTCACTAACAGAGGAAGTAAAATGGCAAGATGGTAAAGATGCAGAAAATCAAGTTTATGTAGTAAGTGCAAGCAGTTTTCTCTTTCTTATCAGTCCATCTCTTATTAGTTCTGCTCAAGAAAGATTACCCTGGAGTTTCAAACAGCACACAACTGCCAGATATAGATTCTTCAGCGTTCATACAAATAATTTAGCCATACATACTGCACTTCCCTACAGCCTGCTGCAATAATTGTAATCTAGAGTTTAAATCATTTTTGGCTGCATTTGGGTCCTCACAGAGAAATCTCTCCTTTCCATGGTCTGTGAATTGCAGCACACCCTGAAAACCAAGAGGACAAGGAAACTTGCTTGCCATTCCCTGAATTTTCTATACACACATCACTCTGTCAAGAGGCTCACAGTTTTTGGCATTCCTTTATTTACTTCCACGTTCTTCATCTACTGAATGTTTAGGGAACAAACCACAGACGGGCTGTATTGTCCAACAGATCAGAGCCTGATGGAGACATAGGAAACCTCAATTTGTTCAAGACCTTGCCAGGAAATCCAAACAAGTCCCCATACTTCAGAGAATCCTGATAATCCTTCCTTCCTTTGTCTGTTTTATGGCTTTGGGAAGGGACAGTGCTTTGGGCAATGTATAGCTGTGCCTAGATGGCATGAACTGCAGCATGCAGAAAAACATGAACTAGCTGATAAAGCAACCCAGCTACACTACTATGAAGCTGCTGTTCACTGATATCACCTCCTTTCTGTACTATACAATTTCTAGTATCCAAGCTAGTGTGTGGATTAGGCTTGCCCAAGAATCCACAGCCACTACATTTAACACTGTGGAAAATTGCTTTTGGATTTCCAGACTCCCTTTTAATTAAAAGTAACAGAAGAACAGATCACACTGAAAACTCATGGTTTTTCTCAGACCAGGACAGAACACAGCTTAGTCAAATGTCCTGCTCTTATCTACCCAGGAAACACTCACAGTGTACATGTGCTTTTCTAGTTCCAACAGCTGCCTCAGTTTATGGCTCTTGCTCACCTGCTCAGAGGGACCAGCAGCAGGTCCTACTGGAGATCAAAGGACAACGCAGCACAAACCCACAGGGCGGCCTCCACTGAAGCAGACACTTCCCACAGACAAGGCTCCTTCAATGTGTCAGCATTAACACTTTAGAGACCACACACAATGGCAGGAACTGCTTCTATAGGTATGAAAGAAAGTTTAACTGGCAGCTGGGATCTGTTTAGTGTGTTTGTAATTTCTTCTCCTTCATTCAACTTTAGAATTTTAAAGGCAGTCCAAACTTAAATCCATCCTGAAATCCTTATTCATGGGATATACAATTCATAGTGGAATATGAGCATAATGTGAATATGGAATTTAAAAGCAGAAACATTTGTTTTATAACCATACTGCTTAATATCCCATGGTTTTGGCTTATATATTATTCAGCTGAAATACTGAGACAGTTTGGAGAAATGCTGATTTTGATGAAGGCTCAAAGCACCTCTCATATTCATAAAGGAGCCATTTCACAAATGGCATCATATTCCTTAACATGTTTATCCTGAAGAGCATTCAAGTCCTAATTAGGAACAGAGCCACACTGCGCTAAAACTGAGAAAAAATATATTTAGACATCATCTATCCCCAGTTATCTTGCAGGAAGACACGTAGCATATGGCACATGAGAAAATCAGAAAAGGGGAGGGGGCAGAAGAGAGATAGAGACTGACTGTTAAAAATACTTCAGATGAATACTTTAGTGAGAAAAAAAATAGTTAAAAATTGGGAAAAACCACAAACACCACCAGAACTCTTTATCAAGAGCTCTTTATCAAGAGCTCACATAGAAAAATGTAGAGACATGTAGGCATTTTAAACTGACACTCAATTTCTATGTCAATTGCTTTGCCCTCTTTGTATTCACAAGAGTAGACATGTCTTCATTCTATTTAGTACCTTAAACTATTTATTTTTTTTAAATTAACACCATTACTGAAATTCAACATTTCACACACCCCAACGGTATTTCAGAACTCTCATTTTATGAATATTTCCCAAAAGACTGTTTTAGTTTGTTAGGGAATTTTTATTTCAGATAAGAAAACACTAGTTTCCTGTTGCAATGCTAGAAATTTCAAAAACACAAAATATTAATAAACTGCAGTATTACCACAAGCCAGAGATTCCTACTGCAAGCCAGTGCTCTTTTTGAGCGAACTGAGAATTTCCATGAGCTCACTTCAGGCAAAATTGTGAAGGGATGTTAACCTACCTTTCACCATTTTACTGCCAAGTCTCATAATATCCAGTGGTTTTTATAAATCCCACATCCTGATGTTAGTATGAGAGTTATATAAGAACCCATTTTATTCTCTGAAACCACCTGAACACAGACTTCAGTCTTGCAAGAAAACCTTGAATATATTATCATAGTTCACTCTAAAAGCTATAAAAATCAGAACACAAATAAAACCAAGCCACTGCTTTAAGAACAACCACAAACATCACGAACTTTTCATCTTCTAACCCAGAAAAATGTCAAGTGGAAAAACTGAATTCAGGAGGTGCTGCTGCACAGGTTTGAAATGTTCTCTTTGGTGAGAGAAAGCAAGCTCCTAGCACAGATCCCTGTACTCTGTCAAGGGACATGCCCAAAAAAGCAGGCAAAATGCACTGGTTTTGTAACTGACTGTGCTGTCCTGACACTTGATTGTAACAGCCCTTGGCAGGCTGTTTAGAGCATAGCCCCATAGAGAAACACTCAAGCAGTGCTGAGCCACCAAGCAGAGCACAAAAGCATTTAGTGCAGGTCATGGAATTTGCCTCCTAGCCTGCCACAGACCCCCAGCCACGCAACTGAGTCAGCTTCCCAAGGAGAAAGTTGTTCCACACAGGATTCTCACCTCCCAGGATTCATGCTGGAAACAACTTGGCCAAGTCTTGGGATTGAGTTATGTCATGGCATCACCCCTCAGCCTTGGTGTATGCAAAGCTGGGAGAAGGTGGATGTCCAACAGTGGAGAAGCAGCAAGGAGGTTCCCTGACAGGAGACTCAGCACACCCTCCCCTTGTGTTTATCTGCAGCAAGTATGGCTGTGGGGAGCCTTCACCCCTACCTGGGACACTGGCCAGGATTAACACCTGGTCTGACTCAGGTTGCACAGCCCCATCTATGAATGTGGACTGGTCACAAGCTCTCTGTGGGGCTAGAAACCAAAACCTGTGGCATCTAGTCACCACCTGTGTCTGATATCTGTGGTGAAGGAAGCTGTTAAAATGAACGTGGCAGTGGCCTCCAATAAATTTCTCCACGTAAAATGCAAACCACGTGCAGCTACCAAGGAAGTAAACACAGAACGGCAGTGGCCCTGGTGGCAGGGCAGCAGCCAGGTCTGCTCTCAGAATAATGTCACCATCCTTGGCTTCTTCTGCCCCAAAAACAATGGGGCACAAGACCTCAGGTAATGGACATTCCCCCCCAGAGACCCCTGTGCATCCCACTGCCAGGTAAGGAGCCACCACCCATGGGGAAACACCAGCTGAGCACACACCTGACCACCATGGGGACAGCTTCATCAACAGATGTCATTCACCTACAGAGAAATCACTTCCATGAGGGAAAAAACCAAAGACTCAGGCGTCAACAGGTGACCAAGCAGCAGAAGTTACTTCTGAATTTGCTCTCACTTTTTTTTGGCCTTCCCTTGTCAGTTTGATAGGTTTTTTAGACATGTGCAGTGACCACTTGGAACCTGCCAGCCTGGGTGCCCACCCTCCCCTTGTTGTTTATCTACATCTCACTACAGCAATTCATTCAGCAAGCTGTTACACTAAGCATAAAAACAAGCAAATTATACAGTAGATAAAATGCCAAGCTCATCTTGCACTGCCAGCTCCATTTGGGGAAAAAAAAAAAGTGATGAAGTCTGCATGCATATAATCACAATAATTAGACACTTGTAACCAGCTGAACATCAGCATGCATGCTGAAATTAAAATTGCCCAGTTTGAAAAACTAAGAGGGCAGGATCTGTGCAGTCCTATCTTGAAGAAGAGGGAGGAAGTTGGGGTTTTTTTGCTAATTCAGCTCCTTCTCAAAAACCCTACAGCATTTACCATTTATCGCTCACTAGAGAAGGGCTACTGAGTTTGTTGTATATTAACATGCTCATCATATACAATTTTTTAAGTTGAGGAATTTAAAACTTGGCTATGGGTGGCCAGACTTCCTTCTGAACAATTTAATAGTGCTCTGCAGTTTGGGTTAGGTTTTTTAACACTTGATTCTCTTTCTAGCACTAAAAATACCTCATTTCTTAGCCCACTGTCAGTGGTAAGACTTTTTTTAACACATATTGTGTACTACTCACTTCACGAAGTCTTTGTGAGTTTAAATGAAAATCCTATTAATCATTAGTGTTTGTTTTAGGAGCTCTCAGAATTAGTAGGTCAAAAAATGTACAAATCCAGCATAGAATCAATCTTCAATATTGGTACTTGTCACATAAGATAATCCCTTTAAAACCAGCCTGTTCATCCTGGAGACACTATTGCTAACTTCAAACATCAAAGTAAATCCCAATCAAAGGATTCAATAAAGTTCAAAACTGTCAACCCACCCTTTTCAAAATTTCCATCTTTTATTGTATTTTCAAAATGTATGTCGCTCTTAATCTTTCCTTTTACCCACTAAAGCAATGACTTAATTTTAAAAATATTGTTCATTTACTCCAAAGACAAAATAGTAGACAAAAATTTATTCTGTTTCAGACAAGGCAGTCACTAATTTTCTGTGGACATGTCAGCCAAGTTTTCCTGCAGTGAGAACTAGAAGTAAAGATATGAGTATTCTCTTCTCACTTTTTAAATACAAAACTAGCTCCTTTTTCACTTTTTGTTTTTGTACATTATTTTTTTCCATGTCACATTATCACAATGTCTTGAACCTACATCTTTTTAAACCCACAGACTAGAGATGTCATTAATTTTCCATAACCTATAGTGAGCCCACCTCTCCATTCACTGCGATCTTGCAAGATATCTGTTTGAAATAATTTATTTCCTATGGAATTCTGTAATAGTGAATCAGCAAAAGGCACAGAATAACTAGAAGAGATTATGGGGATATAATTTTACTTTGGAGCTGTTTGCTTCACATTGTCATACTTCACTGGTTAAACATCACACAAATTGCTTTGTGAATTAAGTCTCTATGAAGGAGACTGAAAAAAATGCAGGGATTCTGTTGCATGAGTAGCACCAGGTTTAAAAGTAATAAGATATTATTGGAATTACTCTAGTTGTTCTTACTCTACTGTAATCAACTCAAGTACATAATTGCTGTAACAAGAAACAAAACCATGAGAATATAAGAGAATCACAACCTTTTTAGAATGTAATTAGTGCCTTGTTTGATGAAGCAAAATGAAAATGATAACTCATTATTACCCATGATAGATATTAATCATTTTATCCTCTGATGACTTTTCTCCATTCTCCTAGAAAGTTCTGCATTGGTAAGACAGGGCTAGAACAAAAAGTTCTTCACGTGTTATTTGGTCATTTTGAGATATGTTTGAGGTGTGACAATGTGGCTTCCTCCAAACATTTACTATTTAAATTTATTTTTTTTAAATGGGGGGTTTTCCTAGGTCTTTAAAAGAAACTTTTCCCACAGCCAAAATTTTCTTCTCAAGAAGTTCTTGTTACAGAACTTCATTTAGATACTGTTTTGTATTCTTCTAGAAGTCATTCACATCATATTTTATTACACTGTTTCAATGAGAAATTGCAACAAGCAGTTTGTAAGATCAGATTCTCTCTTACTGTGTTGAAAGAGTACTTTCATGTACAGATATGATAAGTCAAGCTGAAATACTCAAAATACATTTGCAAACTATAATTATTAAGAATTGTTTCATAAATCCTGAAGGTCTTCCATTTGCTGAAAAGCAAGAAGTACAGAAAATAATTCCCTGGCTAAGAAACTTGCATACTTGCTAACAGACAGGCCTGCAGCTCTTATTAGGAGTCAGGTAGCAATTCTAAAGGCTTGGCAACCAAAAAAAGATGTATGCAGGAGATACACCTGTGCAAGAGATCCTCACCAACTCACTGAGAGTAAAGGCAACTGGTTTTGAAAGTGAAGAGGTTAACTTAAAACAGCTGCTGACAGTCTTCATCCTTGGCCAGCCAAGAAATGGGTGAATATGGGTGTGCACGTCATGAGCAGTGGCTTTACTGAAGGATGTGAGATCCAGCTCCTCACAGCAGGTGTCATGGCCAGGATGAAGCCATGAGGAGCCACAGTGACCTTCCCCCACTCTGCAGGACTTTCCTATCAGGCTGTTATTCCTGCTGCACACAGCTCTGTTAGACAGTAGCTCTTCCCAAGGTTTCTGAGAACTCCCCTTCATCATACAGCTTGTTTACACAATGAGATGTCAGGAAAAAACAGTGCAAAGCCAACAGCCACATACATGCAGCAAACAAAAACTTCGTGCTAGGGAAGCAGGTATGTGACACACAGGCATTTAGGGTGCAACGCAGCTCCATCAGACCTCCAGCAAACAGAAAAAGGACATACACCAGAGATGCTCTGAGTTTGTCAACAGCTTCAGTAGCCCTGTGAAGCTACTCCAGACATAAATGCTTAAAGGAAACCTTTGGACTAGAAAACATCCACCAGTATACCCCAGGCTGGAACAGTTCTTTCTTTCCTGAGAGTTTCTTTTCTAGGCTTGTCAAAAGGTACCTCAAGCTGTCTGACCCCTGCCACAAGGTAAAGCTAACAGGCAAGGTCCTCTGGACTTGATCTCTTTAGAAGTCATCTGGGAAAGCCCCAGGGTACCCACTTTTCTCTGGTTTTATGTTATGCCTCAGAAGCAATTTTGCTGAGACAAAGCAGTTTTGTCCAAATTCACAGCTATGAAAACCACCAAAATCCTCTGAAACAGTCAGAAAAAAACCTTCTCTTATTATATACTGGTTTTTATCACCATCAAGAGTCCAGAATAGAGGAGAACACACTTAAGCAAAATTTAGGCAATGTTTAATGCTTCCTAGCATCAAACAATCCATGGAGGAACCCCACTGCCAGATCACCTGACACACTTTTATTGTACATGCAGAAGTAACTAAACAGACAAGTCCATACAATTCTATCACTTCAGAGAACAAATGATATCCCTCCAACCTCCTTCCTTGCCCTGGAAAAAGTTTGCTCATTGACAGACTGTCAATTATTAACTAAGACTTAGGACTGATTATGTTCAGATAGTAACTGCATAGGAAGAAAAAAAACACCCCAAACAAACATTACTAACAAAGACATCAAGAACAAACATGAAACAATTCATATGGCACAACCAAGTCTCTAGCCACAGAGATTTCTTTAACTAAAAAAAAAAAAATCAAGAAAAAACCCTGTAAATTATTTAACTCTTTCTGAGAAGCCCTTTGAACACAAAATCCCATGCTGAAATAGAGATAATGCTTGAATAGCTGGATTTCAGCATGTGCTAACCTACTTTGCTGAAATAGTGCCCGGATAACTTATAAAAATTTTATACTGTATTATATAAACAACTGTCTAAAATAAAAGGTATGTACTTTACTAGACACCAAGGCTTCCTACATTTAGACCTAAAAGAGATACCTTCATCTATTTAGGAAACATTAGCATACATTTAACTTGCCAGTGATTTATAAAGTCTGCAAGTTATTTGTATTTCAGTCAGAGATTTAAGGAAAAGAAACAAGGAGGGACATGTAGCACAATGTAAACTTCTTCAGGAACTTCCTCTTATAACAGTATAGAAACCAGTCAAAAACAACCTTCAAAGAAATGGAAGAGGTCAACTGAAGGCCATTTTACCATTGGCAGTAGTAACAGCCAGCAGACCTGAAAAACAAAGAAATGTCTTAAAACTCCTACCCAATTTTCTATTCAGCCAGTCCACCTGGTTTTCAAGCTCCCATAAATCATTCCTCAACACTACTACTTGCTTTAAATAAACCCAGAAATTAAAAGTTAACCTAGGCCATGTGGGAAAGTGTACCATCAGTCAGTGAAAAAACATTTTGATCCAATGCCACCATTCCCAAGAAAAGCCTGCAACAGTTGGCAGAAATCCAATGTTAGACTTATGCTTTGAATGGCAAGCCTGAAAAAGCAGGAATCTTGCCTCAGAAAGGCACTTAAAGAGCAAAAAAAAAAAAACAAGTTTAAGAATTACTTATTTCATGAAAAATTTATACTTAAATAAACTACTATTTCAATAAACTCCCAATGTACTTAGCAGTGTATTTCCTAAATATTTTTAGCCTACCGGCATGGTTACTTCACAAGCTCTAAGAGCTTGCCACTGAACGTATAAAACTGTAATATGGGTAGGCAAGCAAGGTGATTTCCACCCAGTCATGTACAGCCAGGGAGATTGCAGAGCTCATGTTGCTCACCACCTGCTTTAAAAAGAAGTATCCTTCTTGATTATCCTCTTTTCCACTGCATCCCCAAGGGCTTCCTCCTGGTTTAACTCCTCCCTGTAAGACTTCTCTAATAAAGGTCTGATCCAGAAGAACATGGCCTCTCCCCAAAATATGTCCACGCAAAGTCAGGCAGTTCACCCCAGGTCAGATGAGCAGCAGGAAAGAAGGCACACTATCCAAACTTGAACAAATAAAGCTCAATCATCATTTCTTCTTTGGGATTCAACATGAAGCCTTTCTGGAGGTACAGCCATCCTCAGCAAATGCAGCTGTCATTTAGATGTACTTAAAAGGGCTGATTTTACTCTGAGGGATTCAAATGCAAGTCATTTGCTCTTATTACTACAGTGGGCAAATTGCTAGGAACTAGAAGTACAAGAGATGTTACAATAAAATCAACTTGACTGAAATTCTACTTGGTGTGCTTCTAGCACTCTGGCCACTTGGTTGTGCAAATTAAAGACTTAAACAACTTGGCACGTACAAGAAAACCTTACTTTAAGAGTCTAGAATGGCTATAGAGGAACATGTAAGAAACATGCACTTTCCAAAATAAACTGTAACAATTGTGCAGGGGAGCTCTTCACAGCAGCTCATACTTTACTTAGCTTTGTATATTCTGTATAGGCATGTGCAGTAGGATTTTGGAATTTGTTATTCAGCATCTGTACCCACTTTTTCCTTCAAAACAACATGAAAACAGAGGTCCAGAGCAAAGGAATGTCCATGTCCAGCCTCCCCAGTTCAACACCCAGGCGACACAGCAAGAGGAAGCCTGCTGTCCCAGCAGCTGATCTTTCCCCTGCCACCCCTCCATCTCTCCCTGACACCCCAAAGCCTGCCAGGCTGAAAAAGTCCAAAGCCCTACGTGTTTCCCTCTGTTCTTGCAGCTTTCAAACAGCAGAAACTGTGTGCTACTGAAAAAAAAAAAAAAAAACCAAAAAAAACCCAAAACCAAAAAAACAGTAACAGGAAACAGAAAAGAAAAAAAAAAAGAAAAATACTTTTTCTAAGTATTGAAGTCTTTTGAACTGAATTCAGTTTTCTGAACTGAATTAAAACATGTAAATCAGATCTTCACTAAAACAGCCAGCAAAAAGTTCTCGCTAAAATAAATACTGTTATAAAAAGGGAAAAGTGCTGTAAGGAACGAATTAATTCAGAAAAGAATCATAATTATACAATACTTACCCATATCAGTGCGTTTATTGCCACACTTTCAGTAACCTAAACTTACAAGAAATAAAAATTTTAAAAAACCTGTTGGACAGCCAACATATGACCTTCGTCTTTCACAGAAATCAAAAAACTATTAATTCATGAACTCACCTAAGTCCATGGGCACAGCAAAAGAACATCTAATTAATTCAGGCAAAAATCAGGCATTTCCCTGCTGACACATCAGCTTTAGGGGGAAGGTGAGGCTGCCTGGAGGGCAGCACAAGTCTGGGATCTGCTGCAGATTGACACCTACAAGCTGTGTGGCTCTAAAAATTTGGATAAAAACCTTTACTGCAGATTAAACACGTTTAGGGTAGCTACATTATAAAGACTACACTTTAAAAGAGAAAGATTAAGGGGAAACATCCGCAATTGTTGTGGATCCTTTCTGGGTTGGTTTTTCTTTAATAATGGATGGTAATTAATTTAATTTTAGTTATTATCATTGAATCACTAAGCATTATAATCATGGAATCATCTACATTGGAATAGATCATCCAGCCCAAATGTTAACCCAGCACTGCCCAATCCACCACTAAACCACATCCCCAAGTGTCACATCCAGACCTCTCTTAAACAGCTCCAGGGATGGAGACTCTGCCACCTCCCTAGGCAACCTGTTCCAATACCTGACCCAGTTTTCCAGTGAAGAAATTTTCCCCAATATTCAGTTCAAAGCTCCCTTGACACAACTTGAGGTGATTTTCTCTTGTCCTATCACTTGTTACTTGGGAGAAGAAACTGACTCCCATCTTGCCACCAGTGCCAAGTACAGGGGGACAATCACTGCCCCAGTCCTGCAAATTGTGATAGACACTGTTTGCCAAGGAAGGCTGGATGATATGTAATCAATTCACTGGGTTTAAGGGTAGCCTTGTTTTTTGATGTACAAGAAAGGTGACTTGTCCATTTACAAAGTATTTTTTTTGCACAGTGAAGTCAAAATGATCCAATAATGTTAACGAGGAACTTTCTTCATAAATAAAATAGAAATTAATAGAACAGTTTATATCTTTATCCCAAAGGGTGGGAGAAAAATCACCAGCATAGTTAATTACGGAAGGAAAAAAGTACTCCAGGGAACCCATGGATTTGGAATGAATGCTATTTCACAGCCAAGGAACAGGAATTATCTGACACAGATGGACTTCAACCACTGCACAAGCCTGACACTTTGAAGAAAACCTGTCTGTCAAGAGAAGCTCTGAAAACTTCAGCAACAAAATCACTTTATTTTCTCAACAAAGGGCACATATTTTCAGAAAGTACAAGAAACCCAAAAAACCCAAACGAAACATCCCCCCCCCAGCCACAAACCTTGAACCAAAAAAGCCACCAGTATTTAATACAGCATTACTTGCTGACCTCCTAATATATCAACCAACATTTTATAGAACAATTTTTAAAAGTCAATGATTAGTTGATGAAACTTGGAATAATATTGAAAGGAATAAGATGAATGTGTCTTTACAAACTTACCATGAAAATCTGCTTGAAAATATGGCCAGGAATTTATAGACAGAGAAGCAACTGAAGAAACTCTCAGTTCTAGAACATGTTACTAACTGATACAAACTGCTGCTCAGCCAAGGCCATGTTAAATTCCTGAACTTAGGAAAAAAGAATAAATACATAATAGAATTATGAATAGGTTTGTTCTTTCTTTTATGCAACAAAAGAGGGGTGTGGATCAGAGGGGGGGCATAGAGTAGGCAGTTTGGGAAGTCTGTACCTTCCAAGTAACTCAGCCAAAGGGGAAAGGAAGAGGGTGATGCAGCCAGGAACTCAGGATAAAAAGAGGGCTGCAACCTCAATAACTCTAGATCCTAGGGGGATGCCCCACGGCCTCTCCCTTTATTTGAATAAAGTTACTGGATTCCTCTGCCTCCTTCCTGGACATAAATCTCTGCTGTTGTGAATTTTTCCACACAGTATCTTCTCTTTTTGTCTTACAGATAATTTGATCACATTCTTCTCTCCTATTTTTTATTGCTGACTGCCTATTTAAATTTGGTCAAATTAATGTGCATCCTAATTTGAATTCCAGGAAATTCTCTAATTGTGATTTACAGAAAGTCTTTGCTCCAATAAAACCTTAAATTTTTATGCTACACTAACACTTAAAATTGCTAATCTCTTTGTGTCTTCTCTATGGCATAAATTCATTGAAACTTTGAGAACAGGTTTTTATTATAAAAAAAATTAATGTGATATTTAAAAGATGTAAAGTAATAGTAAAGTAGTGTAAAGTAATAGTAATGTAATAACCGTGAAAAAGGCAGTAGAGCACATAACTCCAAGCATGAGACTATGTATTCTTTAAATTATGAGTTACACAGACATCTTTCCCATATAGATCAGAAATACTTTACTGAATTTGTTTGGCTTTTTAAGGAATGCTAAGTGACACTGGATTTCTTATGCATGAACTAGGAGAGGCTGGTTCTCAAAACTAACAACTCGATGTCAGATTTGTGAATGAACTGTTAAAGACAGGGAAAAGTAGATGATGAGTGACAGTACTCTAAGTAGTAAACCTCATGATGAGGAACATTCACAGCAAACCACCCAAAGCTCATTTCTCTGCCATTCACAGCCTTCAGCTTGTACCAGCAAATATTAGAGGCAGCAGAGAATTTGCTGGAGAGATAGCGGGCAATAAGGATTTGGGGTTTATTATGCTGTACATCTTTACAAGATTTATTTTACACTTTCAGAAAGCATGAGCAGAGGAGTTACCTAAGTGAATTTCAGCTCATTATGGAATGCTTATCTTGGGTTTGTTCAGAGGGGTATTTATGCAAAGACTTTGCTGAAGCCAGTGAAACGCCTGATGGCCAGCTAGAGGCCAGGCTCTCCCCACTGAACTGAGTAAGGTTTGTTGGGATGAGGCACAAGAGCTGAGCTACACAGAACAGAGAATGCATTTGAGCAGCTCAGAGGAAATCTCCAGCTCCCAGGCAGCAGGGAAGGGGCAAAGCACAAAGCAGCAGAGTCTGGCAAGGGCTGCCTGCAAGGCACAGTCCTTGCTGCCTGTTCTCCTGACCCAGAGGGGCAGCAAGGACTGTGCCTGCCCCGCTCCTCAGTCAGTCCCAACACACTCACGGGGCTTTCCCAGACAGGCACTGAGCCTGCTGAACCCATATCACCATACACACAACACTGGAACTCAATCATTACACTTGGTAGAAAGTTCTGAGCCAATTTCTCCATGTCAGCTGCAGCACAGGCATCAATTTTTCTCTCCTTTGTCCTTCTTAGCCCAAGCTCCTGGAGCTGGATTCCTAGGCTGTGCTCATTTCTTCCAGCCAAACTTCAGACTCTCAGCAAATAAAGAGGAAGCCAGTTTGAGGCATCAGGCCTGCTGGTGTATGAATGGGACTGGGAGGACTTCCCAAGCTATGTTTTAGCTTGTATAAGTATGTGCAGCTTTTGTGTCCTATAACTACTCTTCTTCACTTTTGGATTGCCCCCTCTCACATCCCTGTCTTCTGCAGCAAAATATCACTGCCTTTTGCCTTGACTGAGGCATTACTGCTGCAGAAGCAACTTCATTATTCTAAGAATGTTTTGTTTTGTCACACAAGTCAAAGATTAACCTAAGGAATTAAAAAAAATATTTACATTGTAACTCATTAGAGCAGAAATTCTTCTATAAAGTGGTAATATTACGACTGCCTCATTTCAATAGCAAGCTTTGTTTAACCTTGGTGAATGTTTCCTTTTCTGCAAAAACACCCTAACTGTAGTGCTGCATATAATTTTGCACCCTGTCAATGCCAAAAATAACTGTGTTATTAGTGTAAGCTTTTTGTTCTGTTGCTTTATTCCAGCTTCAAAACAGGAGATTAAAGTTTTGGTGAGCAATATTACCAGTCACATAATCCTCCAAAGTCCTGGATCCCTTGCTGCTGCTCCTACTCCTGTGCTATACTGAGCCTTCTGTGCTCTGGATCAAAGCTTCAAACTCTTTACTGAACAGGCATCCAAAGAGCATGTTTGCCTAAATCCACAAGATGTTATGTTCTCAAAAAGGAGGGAAGAGGTAACAGAATTCTAGACCCTCCTGAGAGAAGCAGCAGCACCCTCTGAGAGCCAAAGCACTTTGAGCTGGAGGTGCTTTGTAGAATTCTCACATAAACTCTATTCCTGGAGAGCACTTGGCTGCCTTAACCTTGAAGTAGCTTGCATACACTTTCAACTTCTGGCTATGCATTCATGGCATTGTTTTACTTTATAAATGCCTCTGTGTCTTAAGGAAAGTATTTATGCTCGTAATGTTTTCCTCTGGAGGAAGTAACTCTAGGTTAAATAAACAGTTAATGGGATGTTGTGGTTACAAGTACAGTACCAGTCATGACAGAAAATATGATGTAACTGTTTAGTTATGCTTTCCAGATACTAAAGTACAGTATACCAGCATCTAAAAAAACAACATTGCTCTATACCTATCTCTTGCTGAATGGAGAGGGGAAGGGGGTGAAAAAAAAAAATCCCTGTATTTTCCCCTAATATCTTGGAACCATTTAAAGCTAGTTTATAGGAGTAATTTTTCTTCTGTGAAGATTTACATCACTCCAATGCTGTAGCTTTTCAAGCATCTCAGAGACCTATGACAAATTTTCTAAGCTCTCCACTACAGTCAGTGACACAGCCCATGGACAGGATGCTAAGCACCTTGCTTTTGTGTTCTGAAAAAACCCTACAACACTTTGTACCTTTACCAAGTGCTTTACAAACTGATTAACTACTTAAGGTCCAAATCCTAGAAGACATTGAATTGCAGGCTTTATTCTACATATAGCATATACACATGAACTGATCTAATTCCAAGATCAATGTATTCTTAGTCTAGGCTGTCATGTGTGCACACATTTGGGACCCAAACATGTAAAAGTGTGCCTTTCCATGGACACACAGTCTTCTCTGGAAACACAGCACATTCACAGCAACTCATCACCAAAGCCAAGGATGGAAAGTGAGCACTGCTGCTCCCACAAAAACTACCAACCAACCTATGAAGTTGAGATGCCCACGAACAGCCACAGTGGGAGAACAGAAACTCCTGGCGTTAGGAGTGGGCGCTCGCACTAATTTGCTCCAACAAGTCATGTTTTACCTCCCTCAGGGTAAAGAGCAAGCCAGCCCTGCCACAGGACACTACTAACCTCCCATTCTCTCTCAAGATCTCTGACAATTAAAGCACATTGTAAATAATTTATGCTGTAGATAGTTATTGTCCAGAAGCAATCAGCTCTTCCTATTGCTTTGGAGTCAACAACATTTCTATTGAAGTATTCTAAGCAGTTATTACAATCCAGCCTCTCAACTGAATAAATACGAGTTGATTATGTCAATAATGAGAAAGTGCTGTCCTCCTTGGAAGCCTTTCCCTGAAGAGTTCATGCAAGGTTTAAGGTGAGTTTTGGCTGAGCCCAGAGCACTGGGACCTGCAGGAAGGTGGCTGCAGCCCAGCCCAGGCACTTGGAGCAGTCAGGGAGCAGCAACCCAAACCCTGGCAGCAGAGACTGAGGGAATGCAGGCTGTTGACACCTTACAGAGAGGCTTGCCACTCATCAGATCCATGGAAACAGGAGAGTCCTCAGTCAGCCCATCTCAGACACCCTGGTTGCTACTATAAACTTTCTTTCCTCCAGTAACTAACAGGACTCCTCTCTTCCTGCAAATACAGCCAGCATTATCAAGCAATAATTACAGTTCTGTGCCTGCAATGCTTGCCAGTAAAGAGTTTCCTGACAGCTGAAAACAGAGGGAAAGTATCTTATAAAGAAAAAAAATAAACCAGGCAAAAACCTGACTATTTTTTGGAACCAGATAAGGAGCTCCAGATACCAGGGATTATGACAGCAGCTCAAAATATGGAACTGCCTCAGACATCCTCCTTTGTAACTGCACATAAGTCACTTATGTCTGTGCCATGAGTCTCACCTATGGCACACTCACATTTCCTCAACCCACAATGGTTTATGCAGTCCCAAGGCACAAGTGATGTTGTCCAGTCTCATCTTCTACTGTCAGCCAGGCCCTGATGCCTGAATTATCCCCTGCCAGCACATTCCTGAGCAAGTCATTCAACCTTTGTTTCTTTGTTTACCTCCCAACAATACCCTGCACTGATTTGATAAGGAAGCAGCAGCCTTATCACTCACTGTGTGGGTGGGATTCCTCTGCAAAATGGGGCTGGGAAATCACCTATCATGTAAAGGTAAAAGGGGGTAGGTCACACTGCTTTGGATAATGCAATTTTATCACAACCGAGAGCTGAAACTACAAAATTCATAAATGCATTACTTTCACTTTACAAATTTATTGTCCAATGACTAAAGCATCTCAGAACTAGAGCAATGCTATCACTTTCAGTCTTGTTGTTTTAAGGTTATATAAAAATTGTCCTATTACTGACAAAATGAAGTTCAAATTAACTGCTCAGTGTGTGCCACGTTTTTAATGTGAAGCCACAGACCATTATAAAGCAAATACAAGTTTATTTTCATTTGCTCGTTTTACATGCATTCCAACAGAAACATTTAACAGTGAGGCATCTGCAAAGATACAAAGTGAAAAACTCTGCAAATGCACATTTTTTTCCTAAAAGAACACCTAGTATTTACTGATGAACAAGAGCTGCAAATAAATAAGTACTGATTTTCACTAAAAAGCTAATAAAGAATGGAGAAATAGGCTTCCTATTTCCTTCCTTGAAATAGGCTTTTTCTAAGAGCACAACCAACATCCAAGTTCCAAAGTGATGGAAAGGAGGGAGTTAACTGGCAGACGAAGAGTATATTCACTTGGCTTAACATGCTGGTGAGTGAAGGTAGAAAATCAGGAACCAAGCGAGCAATATGAAAACAAAGCATAAACAGAGACCTGCTTTCAGCTCAGTTACCTGACAGTGTATTTATTAATTATCACCATCTTGCCCCCTTGTTGGGGGAAAATTCCTCCTTTACCAAACATATTTTGATCCCTCATAGTTACGAAATAATTACTTGTTTCTTTGTTTTGAAGCTGCAATCACAGAATTCACATTCCTCTAGGAAAATGACACCAGCTAAGAAAGCAGCAGGTCAGTTTTAAACAATAGCAGATTTAAAAAAAAAAAGAAAAGTAGGAAAGTTCATGTTCCTTAGTGATCTGAACGTCCTGTTCTTGCTGCCTGGTGTTAATCACCAGCACACGTCACTTCCTTGCCGTCCACTCGCTGCTGCAACGTGGGCACTGCTTCTGCACCCTGCTGCCAGGAGAGCTGGGACAAAGCAGGAGCAGAAAGGATTTGGGGATTATTTCATCCTGCCCTTACCTGTAACCATGCAGTACCCGATGCTGGCTGGTCTCTGGGACCCAGACTCACAGTATTAACACAGCCCACACAGATTGAACAAACACCTTCATCCAATTGAAACACTGTGGTGCAAAATCACCACACGCACCATCAATGCAAGGCAGTAACTCTACAAAATGCAGTCTTTTAAGAGAAATGTCACATGAAACACCCCCATTTTGTGGGATGGCTGTCATGTGCAAGCCTCCGGTATTGGCCTCCAAAACCTGTGAAAATCCATACAATTCCTCACTAGTATAGCCTGGCCTTATAATCATGAAGATAGGAAATTGCTTTGGTACAATTTCAATTTTTCTGTAAAACTGTGGTAAACAAAGCCTTAAAATCTTTATTACTTCACAGTAGTAAACTGAGAAAAATGCTATCTAAAGCAAGAGACGCAGAACTTAAGGTTCACCAGGAATATCTGGTTAAACAGATATTCAATGAATTAGAAAAGGCAAAGCCCTAGGAAACAGTTGCAACTGCATCATATTCCTTTCAGAGAGCATCATCCAGCCTTTATCCAAGTCAGATAAATTCACATTTCAATGGTAAAAAAAATATATTTAAACAAGCACTGTGCAGATGAAATAGCTGTGGGCATAAACCACACTAATGTGTTCTCCTGGAAAACTTTACCTGTTCCTACACATGGTTGCCTTCCTAGACTCTCCTGTCCCTCTCTGGAACCCAATAAGAGGATTTCTGAGTTTCTGTTAGCACATAATCCTTTTGGATAACTGCAGTCATCCTTCCTATTTTCAACCATGCCTAAAAGGAAATAACTCGCTGCTATCTCCCAGATGTTACAGAGAACCTCCTCCATCTTCTAAAAGTATTTTGTTGTTGTTCCCTTTTATTATGTTTTCCCCATCTTTACTAAATTTTCTACTCTAGAAGCATGCATTGCTTCAAGAGCTACCTATAACTAAATGTGGAAAGAAAAACACCTAGAAACATCATGCTACAACAAGCTGAAAACCCTTCATTTCTAGAGAGCCTTTATCAGATGTAAACAACAGCTACCACACCTACAGAAAAACAAACATTTCTGCTGCATGTTTCCCCACCATGTCCACTGTGCCAACTCAGTATGATGCTTTCCTGGGCAAAGCCTGGGAAAGTAGAGGAAGCCTGCAGCACACTCCATGAGTCACAGAGTCCAGCTGCACCCTTCAGATTTTGGGATACACATCACCTTATCACCATACTGCTTGATGGGTCATCATTAAGTCAGCTTCCTTGCCTAAACAAAGCTGGGAGTATTACCAGTTTTCTACAGCCAAAGAGAATCTGCTTCTGCTGATTTCATCAGCCATATAAATAATAACTAATCTTTCATGTGCTACAGTTGGAGGCTGAAGATGCATGACATGCTTAGCTGTAAGGATAAAAATACATAATTAAATGTAATCACAAGTCCCAAGGTAAAAAAAAAAAAAAAAGTGCCTCTTTGGATGCTTCAACAGCTTCATCTTATTTCTTAGAAAACACTGTGACACCATACTATGAATACTAAACACGGACCTATCTAGCTATTAATTTTTTTTCATTATATATCCACTGAGCCAGTCAATGCAATTTACATTTTTTTATCACTAAAAAAAAAAATTTAAAAAATAAGAAAAAAGGAGAGGCAATAAAGAATATTTCATATACTGGGAAGAAATGTCATATGCTTTACAATATTTAGAAGCTCCTACTTCAATTCTTGATAGAGTAAACATGAAAAAGGGGCTAGCCCTGTTCTTTTAAGTCCTGAAATCCCCACACTTCTGCAACTGCTGGTTAGTGAACATCCTTCCCCCACCCCTGCAGTGGCATTCCTGCCTGATGTGGTCATCCAGCAATACACTGACAAGTCACCATTGTCAACTGACAGTGCAGCCAGTGCCAAAATCAAGCACATATATCCCTTCACAACATTTTCTCCAGGGCACATATACTGTAGCACAAATATAGAACGATACCTTCTTTCTAAATGAAACAACATGGAATGATATGCCGAAGACAATTTCTAGGAGAACTTGATGGGCAGAACCACTGAGCAGTTTCTGAGATGGAGAACTGCACTCAAATACAGCACACTTAAATCACACTGATAGGTTTTTATTCTAACAATTATAAATTGAGTCTTCATTGTCCATGCAGACATTATACTGCCGTGTCTGGGTTCATGCCAAAACTGGAGCAATAAAACTAATGAACTGTCAAGTTAAAACTTTCCAAGGGAAGTTTAAAGTCCCTGCACTTGGCACTGTAAGACTTTTTTTTGTTTCCTTCTCACTTGGTGTATACTGAAATTCTGAACTTTTGTAGTACACCCTTTTTTTATTCCCTCCCAACCAACGTCACCCTTTCCAAATCATGTTCCTCAGGATAATCATACTGCTTAAGTGTAGACAAGTAACTAATTATTTTAATTCAGAGCTAAATAACAATCAACAGAAAGATACAGCAGTCTCCACAAAGAGATTCAGAGGAAGAGCTTAGTCTGGATTCCCTTAATCACTGTCTGGAGAAGCCTCTGTATCTATACACTGATAACAGAAGGAGCCTCACTGACCAAAATTGAGTGGTTTCACTTACCCATCCTGCTCTAGCCTTCTCTCACAAACACATTCATTTTCTGACCCATTTTTTTAATTATCCCAGTTCTATGAACATTTTCATAAACATGTACAAGTTTTCTAAAATATCTCAGAAGTCAAAGAAACAATAAACAAATAACTGGCAATAGAAAGTGTTGGTTTGCAAGATTTGATTCTACTCTGCTGGCTACATTATAAACAACCTTTCATGCTACTTCCATACAATGCTCCACAGTAAAAATAATTCAGAAAATTCGGCATCCCTATAGAATCTTTCATTTTTGTTGAGCCTCACAAAGAATGCAAATTATGGAATTTCTCCTCTAAATTTACATCAGTTACCAGTAATTAACAAGGTTTTCAGAGGTATGCTTATAAATACAGCCGTGAAACATGCCAGATTTTCAAAAGGTCTAGACAGGTTAGCAAGAAACATGTGGAATTGCAATCAAAGTTCTATCCACACATGTTGCCACACCTAGTTAATATCTCTGCTTAATTAGTAGCCCTTTGTTTTCTACAGGAAACATTTTAACAGAAATGGTGATCCTCTCTGTTTACTCCTCTAGGGTACACAGCAAATTTCATGTCTTTATCTCTCAAAAATGGTATGTCAGTGACTTGGAAAAAGCAGGGCTTAGCCAGCACTCAGAAGGGTGAATGACAAACAAGAAAACACTTTAAGGTCTTCCTGTCGGGTATATTGATAAATTAATGGAACATAGGACATTAAACCATTTTTTCCATCATTCATTCTTTCCTAAATATGTCTTTTTGAGGACACAGATACACTCTCCTCCTGACAGCCTTCTTCCTTAGAGATATTCCAGATTTAAAACAAAATGGCAGACATGTACTACCTTTCTAAGTCAAATTTAAAATCAGAACCTTTATATACAGCTTTAAAGATGAATTTTTCCATCACGGAAAACAGGATGTGGCAAGTAATATTAGAGGAACTACACAGCACTGACACAGATACTACACAGAACTTCACAGACACTAGAACAGACATGAAGCCTGCCACCACATGCTCTCTTATTTGGTTGGTTTGGGTTTTTTTAAACTTAGTATTGTGTGACAGCCTCAATCCATGTTCTCATTTCCACTCCCCTGCCAATAAATCCCAACTTGATCAGGCCACTTTAGACTTAGCTGTAATGGAGCCCCTGGACACTCAATGTTTCTGGTGGAATTTTTAGCAACCCCCTGTTGCTGTCCCAGTTTGCTGTGATGAGCAACACTTCTGTTTCTCCCACGCCTGCCAGGTTGGCTTCTTGCCCCCACATTAATCTACAGTCCTGGTGTGTGATAGCATAAGGCAGGCTTAGCTAAGCTCCCTCCAGTTCTGCTCTTGTGCTGCAATTCACCTGGCAGCATCCTGGTGCTCTGGAGCTCCAGCATGTCCCTTCAGAGAACACCACTGCAGAGCAGGGGCAAGAGACAGGAGCCACGCAGCAGAAGCCAAGCACAGAAGGAGCAGGTTTCATTTTCACCTTCCTCATCATCCACAGAATCAAAGCAGTTAAAATAAAAGCCACTGTCTCTTGTCCTGCCATCAGGAATCAGTCCTATGGAGTTAGTTTTCTCAGGTATGGTTACACTCAGAGGATGAAAGAAAGCCTGCCATTATTTCAGTTTGGAACTGGCTACCATTTCTGCCAAACTGCATCAAGCACAACTTGCACCTCTTCAAAACAATGCAAGACAGACAAGAAATACTGAGAAAGAAACAAATGCTTTTTTCTCACAGTTAAAATGGCATCTAAAGATCAAATCACCCTAGGAGGCTTCAAGAAGGAATTTACAGGCCATTCCAGATCTATTCTTGGAAAGTCATTGTCCAAAACAAAGCAAGAGCAAGCAAGCAACAGCTTCTCCACTGGACTGCAGTCCTGTTAGGGCAGAGGCCAGAAAAAAGTAGCCAAGAATCCTGCATGCAAATTGCTGTATGCTATTTTTCTACAAGGGTTTAGAGGGCTCAAGAGTTTTTGAAGGATTTTGGGGTTTTTCAATATCTGGAGGTTCTAAACCAAGTCCTCTGGAAAGTGGCATGAGGTACTGGAACACCGTTTGCTGGGATGTCATATTTGAGACTCAAGTAAAATTGCTGAGAAAGAAAATGACATCTGACACTTGGGTGTAAAGAAAAAGCAAATAAAAATCATAGCAGCCTATTAACATAGTGTTAATTTTTTTCCATGACTGGGATATATATACAACAAAAATTTTGCAAAGCTGCTTATTAGTAATAATAGGAACAGACACCTATTTGAAGAGGTATTGTTTAAATACAGACATTGCCCTACCCCCAAAAAATTATCAACTTTTAGGACCAGACATAACAGTGCACCAAACAGTAGGAAAAAAGACGGGAGAGAGGACAGAAATAAATCTACAAGTTTACAGAGAACTGCATCAGAGGCTAGAAAAATAATTAAGAGTTCTTGGGGGAAGGGAGAAAGAGTAAGAGCTCCATAAAATAAGGTATTCATTGGCTGTATCATATTTACCATGGATTATTACCCTTCCCAGGATATTGCGTTTAAGCAAACATTCTGTGAATACAAAATAGGATCCCATGGCTAATATAATAAAGTAGACTCACAGCTGGACTTTCAAAAACTGCCAGGATAATATTAAATCAGAGCAATGCAAGTCACCAGTTCAGAGGCTGCTTTTTGAGAGGCCTGTTACCAGCACTGTAACAAGAAATTCCTGTGTGAGGAGATGAAGACAAGCATATATGATTTGCAGGACTGTCTTCACTGCTCCTGTGATACGTTTCCCTGTTGCTGTCTAGCTCAGTTGGGTTTTGGTGATGGATTAGACAACACTTTATTCTGTGAATCTTTGATTTAGGAGTATTTGCCTCTGGTCTTCTAAATTACTTGGTTTAATTTAAAGTAATTCTGATTTTTGGCTCTTTGGAAGAACTATTCTCAGAAACAAAAGGAAAAATTCTGGTATCATGGTTAGAGCAAAGGCGTAGGAAAACAGCTGATGAGAGATATTTATCTCAAAAAGGAAAAGCACACCTCTCTCCTCCAGCACTTGGTGGGACTCCAGCCATGCCTGGACCACAGAAGAGGCATCCACACTGGCCACAGGAAGGGGATTGCTAAAGCACTCGTTGCATTTCCCAAATTTACTGCAGCAGGATTGTATCAAAGCTCTGCATTCAGGATGGCCAAGGACAGCCTTGCAACTCAAGAGACCTGTAACTTAAGTAACCTGCACTTGACAAAATCCACAGTCATTCAGGGTTGCTCTACAACAACTCTGAACGTTTCTCCCAACAGCTTCATTTTCTGAGAGGAGAACAGCAGCACTGGACACTTTAAAGATCACAAGGAGATAAAAAAGGTGTCTAGCAGACACCACAAAACATCTGCTAAATGCACTGCCACAGCCCACAGCAGGCAAATCCATAAACCATTATAGGCTTCAGAAGATGACCAGAAGCTACAATTACATCCTGCCACAGCAGCACAGATGGAGAGATCAACAGCAGGACCAAGTACCACACACTTGTGGAAACCCATCACAGTAAGAGCACCCTGCATGCCAGAGGAACACACTGTTCAGGGAAAAGGATGGCTATTACCCGAGGCAGCACCAAGCCACTCTTCCATTCCAAGAACATCAAAGTGAAGTGCAAGGAAGCAAGGTGAAAAATAATTTTGTGTAGTGTGAGCCATCTAAGAGACTTAGACATTCAGCCTAAGCTGAAGCCTAGGTGGCCCCTTTGGTCCTTCTCTAGCCACAGAGCAGAGTACACCCCACCTGTTCAGAGCTGTTCTTCAGTTACTTAACTAGCTAAAATAAAAAACTCCGTGCTTTTTGCAGATTCTGTCTTGCCCAGGAGACTAAGAATGAACTGAGCTGTGGTCTCTTATTTAAGATGGAGAAGTAAGGTTAAGAACAACCTGAAGAGCCTGGGTCCAGAGCTTGCTCCTCAGTTGGTATTACATCTCAGCAGCTTGGCAGCACACATGACAAGCTGACCACCACACAGGAGCAGGTGGGTTACCCAGGACTTGTCACAGCTTAAGAGCAGGCATGCAGACAAACACCAGCTGTAACAAATATGTCAGCTATTGGAACTCCAGCAATCCAGGCAATTGTTTGTGTAACCCCAGCTAAGATTTTTAACCTCTTTAGCTATGCCTGCTTCGATATAGTGGGTACTTCTAAAGGGTACAGGATTTTTAAAGCATCACATCCAGGAGACAGCTGTTCAAGACCCCTATAACAAAAGGAAGAAGAAAAACACAGGTCTATCTTTAAAATCACACTTATAATTGGAATTTTAGACAATACCAAGTTGTCACTGAAACTGCTGATGTGATGCAATTACCCAGGCAACAGCCCTTATTCCCTTTCCATCCCAAATAAAATTTACATCAGACCAAACTGCTCCTGTTTAAATCTAACATAATCAATGCAGAAATCTGGCATAGCATGAAAATAAACCTCAGCACAGCTACTCTTATGGCTAACCACTGACGTCTGTGAATTGAAACTACTCCACAGCTGTGGATGAGCTCTAATTTTATGTATCTGTATCCTTTCAAACTGTCTTTGAAAGTACACACTTCCCGAGTTGCTAGTATCCCTCATTTTAACCACAACAATCATAGCCACCATCACTGCACATGTTCTGCAGAATTTTACCATACTGTAATTATTCCTTGGAGACGGAAAAGAAAAAAGAAACAACACAGATGAGTTCCTGGCCTCTTCAGGTTACTTCTCCCTTTGCCAGGGCCTGATCCTCACAGGCTCAGCAGGACTTCCCCAGCATGGACTCACATTTCTATTCTCTTCAGCAGGCAAGGCAGGCATACAGATCTTGTTGAGACTGGGATTTACAGAGTGATGCTGGGCAATTGTTTTCCTTGGCTATGCAGCCTCTGATCTCCTAGTTTTAAAACCTTCCATTCCCTATAACCTCATTTTTAATTGCAAATTGCACAACGGTTTATTTGTGCATTCTTCATACACATAGAAAAGCCTCTGCCAAAACAAGTACTCCTAAAAAAAGCAGCTGGGTTAACTGAGGCAGGCTGCAAGATCTTTGAGAAATGAGGCTCATTAAGTACTTAACACTAGTGCAGTGTAAGCCCTTCATTCAAAACTCAGAGCACAGATTTCCATTACTGACTGAAATAAAAGATCCAAGAGACAGGAAAGGCGAGGGAGGAAATGCATTTGAGCGTTTCCATCTGCTTTTTCCTTCTTGGCACCACGAAGCCTGCCAGCTAGAGCTCACAAGCTATTACACCACACTTTGATTTGATACCTGGCTTCTGTCTGCACTAACAGGTATAAGTGCCCTGCAGCAGCCCGAGTCTGCTCAGCTTACTCACTTTGCTGTCACTCTGCTCATCCCAGCAGCTCACTCGAAAACACAGCAGACCACGGTAATGGGCAGGTGATCTCTACCTGGAAAGCCTTTTCCCCTCCTCTTCTCCAGTGAAAGATGATAACCCACCACAAAGAGCTTGGTGTCTTGCCTTTGGCTAGCATAATAAATGATAAAGGAAACTCCAGGGTAGACAGAAGGTTTAAAGTTATTGCTATGGGTTTATTCCTTCAAAACATCAACAGGTTGTTCTGGCTCTCTCTATTAAGGGTGGGGCATTGCAAAGAAATCAGCTGTGGTGGTTATTTCTTTTAAATACTGGTAAGAGAAAAGCTGCAAAAGCCAAGTGTGCCAAAAATATTAGGTCTCTCCTTAGCAATCATGTGACTATCCACATTTCCACAGAATGCTTTATCAAAGGAAAGATGCTTTAACAAAGGGAACATAAACCTGAGTAATGCTTTTCTTGAAGGGACTGAGCACTCAGAACATGAAAAGCAGAAAGGGAACAGTTCTTCAGAGAGGAAATGTAACAACTGTGGTATCAAGTTTTCAAGGGATCAGTGGACTTCCCTACAAAGGAAAACAAACCGAGTGAAGCATTTCCTTCACTAAAAAAATAAAACTATCACAGAGACCAGGGAATTTGATTTAACTCACTTAGCTCAGCAGTAAAATTCTGACAGTATATGACTTCTCAAAGTTACTAGAAAACTTTTCAAATACATTTTAAACACTAATGACCTTCTAAACGGAAACTAGCTGACTTCTAGAAGGAGGATTATACCACATACCCCTCTGTAAAGGGGAAGAATTTCCAGAGTGAGTCAAAGTTTAATCCTGTCTTACATCTGGCAAGTCCTAACTAGACAATCTTTCCTTACAAGAGCAAGGAGAATCAGGGTCAACCAGTTTATTTGGTACACGCAGAGACAACTGAGAAGTGCAAAGAAATTAATCACTTGAGGACCACTCAGCATGGTCTATCATTGTTGCCGTTTGACATGGTCATTCAGCATTCTCACTCCACAGCAAAGGCCACTCTGGCTATATAAATAGTGTCTTTTCTTTCTACTGAACTACACAGAGAGGTAGTCTCTATCCTAGACCTCTTGCATTACAGGAATCAATCCCAAAAATCAAACTGGGCTTAAAAAGTTTAAAATCTTCCAGTTTCTCTCATAGCCATAGCCAGTATTTAACTGTTAAAGAGCAACAGGTCTTCTTTAAAAGCTGCAGCATTCTTTTCAAGCTAGTTTCTTAGTAAAGATATCTATTTTTTCAGCCTCATCAATCAAAACTAGATAAATACTCAGAGTAGGTTCCCAAATGCTAGCACATCTTCCTAAAGTCTGCCTCAAATCTGTGCACAACTCCATCAAACCAGACACTAATGTCACCAGCCAATACCTTCAGGACTTTTAGTTGCAAGGATCTGACCCAGCCCCTATCAGACGCACATTTTCCTAAGCAACATCCTTTCATATTAACAAGAACATCTGAACTTGTGTGTTTTCAGGGTCATTTGAAAAATTAGAAGACCTGTAAGACTGTAAATATTTTCTCATGCCCTTGCATACTGTGTATTTATTAAATCTGTTAAATACTTTTTCTGCCTCATGATATATTTTTCCCTATTTACAATAAATCTGCCTGCATAGGGCTTTCCTTCAGAGAAGAGCTTTACAACTCACATACAGGTGAGATAAGACTCTGAGACAATTCCCTTCTGGTACGTTTTCCCTTTGATAGCATACTGTAATATACTTACTTTGCTATAATGTGCAAGAAAAATACATATATTTCATAAAAAGTAAGCATTTTGAAAGCAGAAGGGTAGCCTATACTGGTGTAAGAGAGGCATTTTAAACTACAGATTGTTACTTATTTGTCTAAGTCAGTGGCTATGTCTGCCTTAAAGTTCCCAGGATACCACAGCTTATTAGTGTGCAAGGACACTAACTTGCCCTGCAAAGAAAACACCTGTCCAGGAGAGGTTGTCACATGGAATTCACTGGGGAAGCACAAACTGAAAAGCACAACACCACAATAACTTAGATAGTCAGAAGACAGAGAAGATGCTGGGAGAAAACTAATTCATTTAAAAAATTTTTGGTTTGTTAAGCCCAACTCAAACTGTATTTTTGCATGATGTGTGTTTTCCCAGCTGCAAAAGGGAGCCTTTCCAAAAGGGCCTGCCTTGTTGCAGACAGCTGCTGAAAGCTGACATTTGCAAGGTCCAGGATTCAAGACCTTATTCTCCTGTCATTAAACCATTCCTCTCACTCCACGCAAATAATCACCTTTTTAATTTGGTGGGGAAAAAATAGACAACATTGATTTGATTTGTCTTGGTCTGGGGACATGGAGGGAAGACCCAAGGTACAGACTCAGCATGAATGGTGTAAGATGATTTATGTGATGGCTGTAATAGATGTCAGCAACACTTGAATACTAGATGCTGCTGCATCCATATGTGGTTTTCATATATCTGCACCTCAGTATTTAATGCTATTAAATAATCATACTTAACATTCACTCAGTTATCAATATATTGCTTCGAGCTGCTGTTCAGATTTTTATTACCAGTAAATCTAAAGAAATGAGCGTGGCAGCAGACACAGCTGTCAACAGGACCTGAGGTAACAGATTTTCCTTCTGGCTTTCTGTCACTAGAAGTTGCCAGATCCCAACTTTCTAACTCTTCACCAATAAACACAGCCGCTAAAATGCAGTGCAATTCAGAGTTAACGCCATCCTTGTGTACTCTGACACAAAGTTACCTTGTCAGATACCAGAAGCGGCAAAAAGAAAAAAAACGGGGGGGGGGGGGGGGAAGAGATATTTTGTTGTTTTGATTTTTTTCACAATCATTCTCAAAAAATTACAAAATGCAAAAAGAACAAAAGCAGTGGGTATCTCAGTAAAGCACTGTTTTTAGAGGGCAAGGCTAAGCCAACAGCCACACACTGTTCTCAGCAAGCACCAGCAGCTGAAGGTTGGTGCTCTCGCACAAGCACTCACTCCTTCCAAAAATGTTTGAGAAACAAAGTTTACTGAAAAAGCACCCACAGAAATGATAGTGAGGCATTGCCCCCTGAGTATTTAGATAAGACAAACATGAATATTCACGACAGAAATGTTTCCAGCATCTGCAAGTTTTGGTGTGGAAAAAAACATTCAAACCAATGCGCAGTAAGGCAGACTCAAGCCTCTGACCAGGGAATGCTGAAAGAGCTCTACACATCTGCCTGAGATTTTCAAGGAATGGTGTTAAATCCACCTTAAAACAAACACCATGCCATTTTTGTAACACATGACCAGACTGAGGAGGTAAGGATACAAATTTATCCAATTACTCATTCACTGCAGATGACACACTTGGTTCCAATTAGTGCTCCCATAACTTCCACACTTTTGTGGCTCTAAAAAGAAAGGAAAGTTTGACCTTATGCCTTGGAAACTTAAGCATGTCAGCAGATCTAGTATTACTGAAAAGAAGAGCTTTCATCTGATAATCACACTAAACCAGCAATCTTTAGCAGAAAGGGTAGTGCTACATCTGGAGCTAAACCAAACCAGTACTGACTCCAGGTCTCCCAAGGGCCAGGACCACCAGCAGCATCCAGCATCTCTCCTCTGAGGAGATGCTACAAACCAGAGGGAACTAACCTGCCATTTCAACACTGAGTGGGAGACCAAGAGCCTGGAAGTCAGGAGGAACTGGTTTCTGGCAGCCATCATTTTGAGGAGCCTTGCACACCACCTGCCCTGCTATTTCAACAGCTGTAGGCTTGGAGCAGATGTACAACTGCTCCTTGGCCAGGTAAGAGTGAAGCTGTGGAACTGCAAAGATGTTCACAGTTGAGACTGGATAAAACCCAGTCTGAGGTGTGGGAAAGTTCAGTTTCTTGGACTTCTTTACTAATAATGGTCATAAAAAACACTCAGCATGTAGACTGAGTTTCCCAAAGCTACTTGAGCTCCTTCACTTTCTTTTCAGCTTCTCTTCATCCAATTAGATAAACCCTAATTGACCTGTGCTCTGAGAAAAAAACTTGTGCCTTCCCTTACAGGTCTTCTGCTGCAGGGAGGAGGACAAGGTTCACAGCTGTGGTCTGTCAAGTACAGAGGGCACAAAGAAGGCTTAGTCAGCAGTCTGAGTAATTCCCCTGGGCCTTGATCTCACTCCCCCTGGCCTTGCTTTCAAACAGCCTTCAGACAGTCTCCCACTTGCTTCTTTGTTCTTTTCTAGGGTAAGAGTCACCTCTTCCACTGTTGGTTATCTCGGACAGCAAAACTGCTATCCCGGGTCATTGCTGGTGTTACATCCATGAGAAATCCTGAGGCTGCCTCTCTTGATTCCAAGAGTTGAATCAGACAGAAAAGGAGTCTTACCATCCTAAACTGGTTATTTTCAAAGCAAACAAGTAAATACATGCAGGTGAAAACTGAGCTAAGAATCTGTCAAGGCTATATTTTCTGAGAAGAATCAGGACCAAAAGGTATTTGGAATGATACCTTTTTATCAAACCAAGATCAAGAGGTTAACTCTGTTGTTCTCCCTTTGGAGGAAAACCTGGTGTCCTGGATTAGTATCAGGTATGTCTGTATGTCTATGTCTTCCAGCTCCCAAATACTGGAATGCTCATCTAAGAAAGGATAAATAAAATACGATGCAATAAAAACAAGTAAGAACATGCTTAATAAGAATTGAAAGACAAAACAGTGCTTACACAAGACACAGCTTAGGAAGGAAACCCAAAGACCTGACTGCCTGTTGATCCCAAATAATCGTAAAACTTAAATCAAAGAACTTCAACACTACACGTCTACACTTAGTTAATTTAAAAATACAGCTTCAGAAATCTAGAACTCTTGCGGCCCAGGTTAGAAAAGCATACCTTTCAGTTTTATGCTCTGAGTTCTTAATGGGGGTTGCATACCAACTACATCAATAAAGAAGAACGTAGTAACACACAAACTACACAGTATGAAAATTAATTTTCATGTAGAGCTAATATACTATCAGACATCTAGAAACATTTTTCCAACACATGAGATATTCTTGTTTGTGTTTCCAGTAGGAATCTGGAAAACTCTAGCATTTATTTTTACCTGACTACGTGGCTTAAAGAACAGGACAAGGAGTATCTACCAGCCTGTTCAGGAGCCTGGTCTGAAGAACACTTCAGCAGAAAGTAAGAATGCATACATTTGCATTAAAAAAAAAAAAAGATAACCCTTCTGGACTCTCAGCAGAGGTTCTTGGGTTCAGCCAGAGTGAAAGGGATTTTATAGCACTTGTCAAGCAGAAAGCATGTGTTTAATAATGAATAAACGAAGAAGATAAAGCTACAAGAACTCAGCAGCACAGAAGGTGAACCAGGCTATGGTATTTCACAGCAAATGTCAACAGAGGACTGTGCTCAGGCTGAAACAAATGGGCGCTGCAGAATCTGCAGGTGCACTGCACTCCCTGTCTGGGGAAAAACTCATTTACCCAACACCATCTTGATGCAAGAAGCAGCACGCTGGGCTCAGAAGATTTGATTTCATTGCCTCTTGTTTCAATTACTCTACTAACCTTAAAATAAGAGTATAACATAACTAACTTTGAAATTTATATAATCTGCGTGTGATACATTAGGCAATATATAACAAAGTGGCTCTTTACATCACAAACCAATCTAAAGCATCAACTTGTGCAACATTATAGGCATTGGTATATATTCTTGGGAGGGGTGATTACTATGCAAACATAAAAGCTCAACATTCATTTTACGCATGAACTCTACCTACAGAAATGGAAAAACATCAATATTTCCATTACGGATGCTTGAAAGCAACCTTATCACTCAGTGGCACAGTGATAACTGCAAACCACTATGAATCTTTACCTCCATGTAATGCTAAAATCAGCTCAGGACAGATTTTCCATTACAGGGGTATTAAAAAAGAAATAGAAAAAGGAGTATTTTTCTTATGGTAGCATCAGCTAAACATTATTTAGCCAGAGGTGACTGTAACCCAGATACTAAATTTCCTCATGTCAATGCATCCAAAATGCCCCAAGCATTAACCTAATGCCTCATCCAGCTGGCCTGGCTCCATCACACACCAAAAGATCCACTAGTCCTCAGGCTGTGCAAGAAACACTGGACAGGGCAATCCAATCTACTCTTCACCTTGCAAGGATGTGGGGTCTAAAAACCACCTGAGAGTGCTTTTATACCACAAGAGATTACAACAAAGAAACCAAAATCAGATTTTGGTCACATCTTAAGTAGATACAGTTCAACATAAGTGAACAGATGGATTATTCAGAAAGCCAAAAATATAACAGATTGGTGTATAATGGATTTTCACCACCGAAGTTTAAATGACATGGCAAGACCAATTCCACCTCAACAAGTATTTTTCTTTTTTCTCTTAGACAATGCCATGAGATTACCCAATGGTCAATTATGAAAACTTCTCTGCTCCCCAAAGGAGGGTCATCCAATATCCATGAAAGTAAAGACAATTACCCCACTTACTTCAAGCTACCAAGTGGCAAGAACCACATTGTACTAAACAACTCAGCTTTGCAATAATGCATCTGGACCCTGTATCTTTAAGGATTTTTTTTCCAGCCTATTTTATTGTATCAGATATTAAGCCAGAGAACTGAACCCAAAAGCTAATGTACAGCTTGAAACAGTTTTGGGGGAGAGAGGAGCAATACTTGCCCACTTTAGCAAGTCTCTCATGAATTTTAAAACACTTCTGCAATCCTCTGTCCATTTGCTAAATTTCCCAAAAGGGCATTCCTACAGAAATAAAACCTATTCAAGGTGTGAAACCCCAACAACTTTTCTTTCAAAGGTAACTACAATGGCATATGTAAATAAATTAACATATGAAAATAACATCTTTCCCCAAAGGTTCTCAAATTACTTTACCAATAATTAATGCCCGGTGAGATTTGTGCAGTATTTTTGCTGGGTCCATGGAAAGTACGCTTGAAGAGAACACAGAAATACAAGAACAACTAAGGAAGCTTGCTTAATTCCTGCCAGGCTTCTGACAGAGTCTCATGTCCCTGCCAGCTCTTCCTCTTTATGTTCCAGGAAAAGCTGCTATTACCACTTCAAAAACAGTGACGCAGGGAGGTGGAGAAAGTTATTCCTCCTCTTTTTAGTAGTTGTGTCACACTATATATTCCCTTTTGCACAAGCTTGGGTTTTTCAGAAGTACTATCAATAAAGAAAAAAGATAATAATAAGCAGGCGAAGATGACAAGGGAAAACATTTCTGAGGCTGGCTCTTCAGAGAAAAGGTATGGTAAAAAGGCTGGTGAGAGCAAGAAGTGTTTCTGTTAGACTCCCTTACTCTCAACTCTTCAGTTCTCTGCAAGCCATAAAACCAGTGAATCCCTTCTGCCCATCCTGTTCTGGAGCCAAGCAGCACCATGCAGACTCCTGCATTTGGCAAGAGACAGGTCTAGCATTACAGAAGGAATCGTGCAAGCACAGAGACACCTCCTCCCCCAGTACAGTCCAGCCTCTTCCAGCTCCCCTGCACGAAGCTACACAAGGAATGGCTACGTTGAGGACGTGAAACACAGAGGCTGCTGCACAGCAGAGCTCTCCTTGTGGCACATCTCAAAGTACACCAGGACAGCATTCCTGCTCCCAGGCACCACCCTGCCTTTGCTCTGAGGCACAGGGCACAAGCAGCTCTGGCTCCTGGGCAGGCAGAGAAAAGCTGGTTCCTAGTGCTCCGTGTCAAGCACAATTCACCCACCCCTTCTATGCAAGGTTAAAGCCTCTCCATGCTGAAGGAAGAGGCACATGGACATTATACAAACCACAACCCAGAGAGCAGTGGGAGACTCAGGCAGTTTAAGAGGTGAAAGGGGAGGCCAAGAAGCTGACTTGCCAATGTTTCCTTCAACCATGAGCATGTCCTTAAGGCCAGTCTTGATATCAAAGAATTGTCTGCAATTGTCTTTATGGCGAGAGGGAACAGACGCTCTGAACAGAAAAGCAACATAAGAATATTCTAAAATAAACAATGGAAGATAGAAATAGAAAAATAAGACAGAGAAAAGATGGAAAAAATAAAATAGAAGAATAATGTATCTGGGGCAGACCTAAGCCTCCAGGCTGAACAAAAACCTACTAAAATTGCATTAAGGCAACATTGTGATAAACGAATACCATATAAAAACCTGCAGAATTTTAATTTCACACAATTTCACACACATATAAACAATAGCATGACTATCTAATAATGGTACAGAAACACATTAAGAAGATTGCGTGACACTGGAAATATCACATGAAATTAGTATTTTCAGGTTTTCTATTTTTGGCTAAATGTTTTGAAAATATTTAACATGGAGGAATATATTTCCAAGGCTTACAATAAGCATTTAGTCAGTTTCAGAAATCTTTGTCAGCTGGAAAGGGTCATAGTTTAACAATGGAAGGGCAAAAAGGCAATGTACTTTCATTGCAATCATTTCAAATCTTTCTAATTTGAATATGCAACTATGTGCAACTTTTTAATTTGAATATGCAAAGAGTTAAGAGCTGCACCTCTTTTTCTAGCTTTTTCTACTCAGTGTAGAAAAAAAACCCCAAAAATAAACAAGCAACAGTTTAAATTTGAAAAGGAAAATCCAAAATACCAAAAAAAAAAAAAAGCCCAAAAACCGTAAGTCCCTGCGGTATTCGGTCACACCTGAACACTTTTCCTGGCATTTGGCTAAGGACCAAACACACACTCTTCTCCAGATAAGCAGCTTTTCCAAACTTCAGTTGACATGCCCACACAGAACCCCAAGAGAATCAGCATTCAGCTTCTCCTGCAGTTTGCCAACAGGCTGTAGCTAAGCAAGTAAACGGTAAAAAACTGGCTTTGAAAACACATGTGAAGGAAATAGTACAGATTACATAAAATGCAGTTAAATTCCATCAGCAGAGTCAAGCCTCATAGAGGATGTCTTCCCAAAGTAAAGATAAAACTATAAAACTTGGGTAACAAAGCATTGTATTCACAGATTAAACCCTTTTAAAGCTATTTTACAACCTTTTACACTGCTTCTGGCACCATCCACATCCGCTAATTACATTTATAAATTGCCAGGTTATACTACAGTTCTTTACTTGTTTTCTTTTAACTCTCTCCCTTTTCTCAGCCCAACTGCTCCTGTACCTAGAGATGTAAAGAGAGCAGTGTGAGTTGTGTCCATTGTACTGTCTTGCCTCCCCTCAGGACAAGCATAATTTGCACAGCACTTTGTTGAGATGCTAGCAGTTGGTTAAGAGTTTAACCATTTTTGCTTATTTTGTTTTGCTTTCGGTTTTCCTGTTATGTTGGGGTCTTTTTTTAATTAAAGAGATCTGCTTTGGGAATGGTGAAAAGAACTTAAAGCCAGAATACACAGAGTACCCTGCAACATCCAGCATGAACAAAAATGCCACCCTGACACAAATAACACAGACCTAGCTCAGATTTTGATTAAACTGTAGAACAAGGAAGCAGAGAACCTAGCTAGCAAGACAAGATAAAAAGCATACAAAATAAGTTTATGGCAGCCTACAATGTATTTTAGCATGGCAGCATCATGTTCAGTCCATCATTCCTGTATTTGCAGGGATACTGAGGAATTTGGGGATATTTGTATTACCTTGGTAAGGAAAGGAAACAGAAGTGGGGGAATATGGTGTGTTAGAAAAATAGACATACTAGTGTGAGAAGAAGTAGACTACGAAGCAAACCCCAGTCCTGGCAGTAATCTGCACACAGAAAAGCTTCCAGGGACTTTTTGAAGCAGAGGATATGGAAGGACAATAAAAAGGAAAATACAAGGTAAGAACGGAAGCATAAAGATACCCATAGTATATGCAACAATTGTACACAGAATACACCAATATGCTTCACAAAAAATGCAGGGATTTTAGCACCTTCTTCAGATGAGAAAAGAGAAAGGCCAAAGCCTGTGCTTTTCTGCCACCTGCAAAGTGCAAATGGGAAAAGGAGCAGTCAAGAAAACTGCTTGATGCATTTAAAATTCATTTTGCATGTTATACTTTGTATAGTAATAATATTAAGTGCATATTTTAGATTTGGAACATGAATGAACTTACCAAGGGGGCAGAATTTTTTTCTCATCAAAGCACCTAACAATGCTAATATTTCTTCAAATATTTACTTGCAACCTTGTAAATACCAAAAGAAGAGATTGCAATCTAAAGCCAGCTGCACTAAAAATCCAAACAGCTGTTTTGACCTACCTTCACTGCTCCCTGCCTAAGGCTCCTCAGCTCCACATTGGAGTAGAGGCTCACATACAGGGCTATAAAAGGTATCATTCTGAAGCACCAGCCGCTAGTGTTTGTTAAGAGATGGGGCTCTGAAAGGCTTCCCCTGTATCAATAGTTCTGTGTGAATAGTTTCAGTCTTGCTAATGGCCTTCAAGGCAGAGAGGGAGAAGCCTTTTCATTCAAAGGCTGACCCTGAACAAACACAGCAGTGCCCTGTCTCCCAATTCAGACGGGGTCAACAACCATTCACTTCCTCTAATCAAATCTGAGCAGGAGCTGCTCTGCAGAAGCTCTTGTTTTGCCCCCTGGCCCCAAGAAGTAGGTATCTATAACTAGGCTCAAAACCTCAAAATTCCATGGAGCGCTACCAAATCAGCAGTTTGACAAAGTCTTAGGCACAAGGGGAGGATTGCTGTTCAAGTGATGTGCACCTTAAGTGGCTACTCCACAAAGACACCTCTGGCAAGCATCTTTGAGACACCAAGTGGAAATGGCTTGCTCCAAACGACATCAGCTTCCTAAGCCTTGGCTAAGAGAGTGCTTCCAGACATCCCAAACAGACCATTGCCTCAGCATAGAAGGGGGGGAAAAATTAGTTTCCAACTGATCTAAAACACATAGAAACAAGCTCCACTTGAAAATGCAATGCAGGATGAAAATCTTAAGGGGAATATAAACCCAGCATCTCCTCTTCTGCATTCCTTCTCCACACGCACACTTTGAGGCCCATCCTGCTGTCACAAAGGCCTTCAACTGTATGCAGGGATACAAACACCATTTGTCAGCCAAGGGGATAAGCTGCATGACATCCACACCAATGGGCCCAGACCACAATTCTTGTATTATTTATTTTATAAATAAATAAATATAACTTTACAAAAAAGAACCAGAAACCTAACCTGTTCAAGTAAGAGCTGCTCCTCAATTGCCCACAGTTTCTACCCTGTGAGCACCATTTCAGTAGCCTCACAGGACCCACAAACCCTTTTAATTTGTACCAACACCAGCAATGTGACCCCTTCTCTGAGCTTTGTAGCAAACAGTTTTGTTGTGCTAGCCTTAAATTTCACATGCCACAGCTATTCAGATTTTATTCACCAACTCCCTGAGCCAGGGCCTCTCCTCCCTCCTCCAGCAGGCAAATTAATTTGGTTAGGTCTGTTTCAGGGGTGTAGGGTTATAATAATCTGACTCTTATAATTATATTTTGCATCCTAACAGTTTGGCATCTGAAATAATCAAATTAGGGAAGCTATTGCTAAGACAAAGGTATCACTCGTGAGTTGATACAGAGTAGATGTTTCAGAAACAGGGAGAGATGAGAGAGGACCAAGGGCAGAAATCAGCCTGGGGACTCAGGTAGCTGGTACAGAGCACCATTAGCAGCAGCTAAATTTAGAGAATAATTTTATATCCTGGGCCTGTAATTACTTTACACAATTAAATTACCACCACCATGAGAAAAAAATGAGGCAGAATTGTAGGTGAACTAAAGTAAGTATTTTAATAATCAGACCAATCAGTGACATTCACCAATTCTCCACCACAACAATAGTTGAAGAGAGGGACTCTGAGCAACAAGAAGCATTTTTCACACTACACTGCACTAACTTTTCACTTAGCAGCTCTTGCAGCCTTCTTCAAGTTTACAGTGTCCTCCTCCACAGTACTTACACCAAAGTAAACCACATTCTCTGCATGAGAAGTCTTTTCTTAAAGTAAGTCAGGCAGATAAAACACGCTGTAAATGGAAAAAAATAAAGGAACCCTACACAAATATGGACACTGCTTTTGCATTCATATATGTCTACCAAATAACACATTCTGTTCCCCTCCGAGTCTTCTTATTCTTGGGTAAAAAAAGCCATCAATGGCAAAGAGTGACTGACACAAGAAGTTGACCCTTATGTTCATTTTCTATTTTTTATTTTCAGCTTTACAGGAATTATATGTCATAATCAGTCTTCTGCCTCTTTTATGCACAGATTTCAATGAAAATCCTTGCTTAGCAGGTTCCATTTCATAAATAATGGTGGCAAGGAGTCAGGCCCTCTCAAAGCAAAAGCACATTAGCAAACCACTTTGGTACATTATATATTCAGCAAGAGAAGTGGAAAGAGTGTGGCTGTTTAAAAAGGAAATGCTTTCTAACTGGGTTACAAAAAATTGACAGGAGGAAGGATTCCATGATCAATTCAGAGCCACAGTGGATTCCTCCCTCTCACCACTTCTTTTCACCCCAATAACTGTCAGAGCTGTGTACAGAAAACCCGAACCTGCTAAGAGTGAGATCATGTTCACATTTCCTCCTTCCAGCTCACTGATAAGGATATATGCACCTGCAGGTGAGGGTGCAAATGCAAAGTACATGAGCCAGGACAAAGCAGGCACAGAATGAGGAGTTTCCCTGCCTATACCACTTGCCCAAAAGAAAGGGAGGGCAAGCAAGCTGCATTTCTGTCCTCCCAAACCATGGAAATAACACACTACACTCCAAGGTACAATAAATTGCCTTGAATTTCTACACTTGCGTGCATTATAACAGCAATTCATTGAACCACTGAACCACAGAATGGTTTGGGTTGGAAGAGACCTTAAAGATCATCTAGTTCCAACCCCCTGCAATGAGCAGGGACTCCTTTTACTAGACCAGGTTGCTCAAAGCCCCATCTCACCTGGCCAGGGATAGGGCATCCATAACTTCTCTGGACAGTGCCTCACCATGCTCATAATAAAAAAATTTCTTCCTTACATCAAATCTAAACTGATCCTCTTTTAGTTTAATATCATTCCCTCTTTTCCCATCGCAACAGGTTCTGTTAAAAACTTTAGTTTTTTTAATAAGCCCACTTTAAGTTTTGGAAGGCTGCAATACAGTCTCCATGGAGCCTTTTCTTCTCCAGGCTGAAGAACCCCAACTCTCTCAGCCTGTCTTCACAGGAGAGGTGCTCCAGTCCTCTGATGATCTTCCTGCTCCTCATCTGCTCTCACTCCAGGTCCATGTCCTTAGACTGAGGGCCCCAGAGCTGGATATAGGTCTCACAGGCATGGAGTAGACAGGCAGAATTCCTGGGGAGACTCACTCCAACAGGTAGGTCCATGTCCTTCTTATTTTTAGAGTCCCAGAGCTATTCCCACCAGTTAAAAGTAACCTTATGGATCATAACATAAATGTAAATAACATAATATATGACATAAATGTATAACATAAGTGTAAATTTCAGTGAAACTTGCACATGTGTATTTTTTCAGAATGTTTCCTCCTTTGGAAAATAGGAAACTGCATGAGTGAATTAATAAATTCTATTTCCTGCAGCACTCTTTTTATTTCAGTTTTTTGTAGCAATCTTACAGGCCACACTTCAGTTGTTTCCTAAGAGGCACCTTGTAAATGTATTAAAATACGTTTTCACATCTAAGTATTTTTTGATTACTCTACCTCACTTCATTTAGATTTCCTGACATGAGGGATGTACCAACACCTACCTCCTTTCATCTCAATAAAGACACACTTAAGATATATGTCATAACAGTCAATGTTCTGGGCAGGGAAGAGGAAACACCATTATTTTTAAAGAATGTCCCTATTTAACATCATTATCACACACCAGCTGTCATGATATAACGTGTGAGATTGCACACATTTTATGTAAAACCAACCTTAGACAACCCTGTGAGCTTCATGCTCTTAGAGGTTTAAAAGAAGTGCATGTTTTTCAAGGCAGGATGTGAAATCCATCTCTATTCAAACTGAATATCATGGATGGATCAAGACAAAAGATGAGCAATGGAAAACAAGCACCAAAGCTTTTAATCCCAAAACAGTTTTGGCAGTGCAAAACACTACTGCTTCCACCCAGGGATTGTCATCCTCATAGCTGAACAGGCACAGGAGCTCATACAGGGCTTTTCTCAGTTGCTTCAGGAGAGTCAGCCACATTGTTCAAGCAGTATTCTGAAGCCACATGGAGAGCACACAAAATGGCCATAATTGCTCCTTTAAAAGTAAACACAGATAGATTTTGTTTTTTAAACAGAATTTCAGTCTTTATAAGAAAGTCTTTAGAAGCAGAACATGAAATCTCAGGCCATGTGCACAGAACAAATATAAACTTCTTTGACAGGAGTCAACTCAGTTTTTTGTTTTAAAAGCCCATGGAAACATATGTCCCAGAGAAAGTGACAAGGACATATGAATTGCTCACAGTGAATTTATGTTGGGCATACACTACATTTTAAGGAGAGCCACCTGCTAAAGCAACTGTCTCAATTTCAGAAGCAGCACTGTGATATTGTAACAAAAAGAATGTAAATGACTGAGGGCAGAAGTGTAACAGAGACTCCTCTGTGGGATTTCCTAATAAAGTGCTTTTGGTCACTACGTCACATCACATTATTCTATAGCCTTAAGGTTAGGAAAAAAAAAAAACAAAACAAAAGAAATCAAAATAAACCCAGCAACAAAGAAATCCAACCAAACATGCAGAGAGCGTGGCTACCTGCAATATTTCCTTATCTATCCTATGATTAAAATAATATTACTTTGGAAAGGAAAACAAACCTCAAAGCCAACTAGAGCAGGAATATTCTCTTTTCCTAATAGTAAAGACAAAAAATAAGATGAATCCTGAATTCTGGCCTGTCATGAACCACTCCTAAAAACATCAATATTTCATAAGGAGTTGGTCACATTGATTTCACATATTGGCTTTAGCTCACATTTTCACTTCTCAGTGGTTGCTGCTATTAACAAGAAATCTGAGAGGAAGAAAAGGTAGTAGGAAATAATCAAATTTTGTACAGATATCTTGGCTGTTTTGAGCGGGGAAAAGCAGCATCACAAACACCAGAGCTAAGAAGCCCAGTCCCTACCAGCATTTGTCTGCAGGTAACCCCATAATCACCGAGACCACTGGGTTAAAAAAAAATAAATTTAAAAAAAAGTAAGACAGAGAGATAAGAAAATACTGAGGGATCTCACAGACATCGATAGGGCATTCTGCCTGATCCCTTATGGTGGCAAAAGGCAGATGCCTCAGAAGAGGGAGTAGGTGTAAAGTTTCTCTTCTTTTTCTGGCTGTCTCCCCCCACTCCCCTGTTATCACCACAAGTTACACATCTCCATACCCATCAGCTTAAGGTGAAACCTGAAACTGGGGAGAAGGTCAGAAGTTGTCAGTGTGAGGAAAAACACCGCAGGCACTCAGCATGATGCCTTAAACCTTGTCCTCATAAGGTTTAAACAAAACAATCACACAAAACCAAAGCAATCCTCCACTGATTAGAAAAGAGTGACGTCTTTATCTATTTTAACCCAATCAGAATGCTGTTGTGAGCACCACATTGAAGCGAGACACAGCTGGGTCCACTCCTGCAGGAGTGCTCTGCCTCTGGATGAGGCACCTGCTCAAGGGCTCTGCCACAGCTGAGCTGCCTGCAACCTACACAGTGCAGGTACGTGACCCCAAAAGTAAGAACAAGTCTTGAACAGAGCTCCCCACCTTGCTTCAGAGCTCTGGCACTCAACTCCAGCCTGGGCAACACCACTTACACCCATGCTCCGTCCCTTTCCCAGACCCAGTGGCCTGGCCTGGGGTCATTGCTGGTGACCATTGGAGCTGAGCTGCCACCCCAGTCCTGCTGAGTGTCTCCCTGCCCCACAGTGGGGCTGTGCCCCATTGGGGAGCCCCACGATGTCTGTTCCATTTGCCCTGTAGGGCAGCTCATCACCTTTCAAGGTCTCCTGCATGTTTCCTAACTTTCCTCAATGGCAGCTTGGCTCTGCTAGAGTACCCAGATGGGACTGGGGTTTAACCCTAATTGCCTGAGGACTGATTATCTGCCTGTTCAAGCTGGTTATTGCCTTTTCAGGGCTGGATAACAGTTTGCTGTCTGAACATCTGAGATTTGGTGCCAGCAAACCAGAGACAACTCAGCAGCTCATGGTGTTTACTGTTTTACAATATTATGACCAACTGAAAAACTAAACAACTGCAGACTGAGATTACTGAGGCAGCAAACTCCTTGCATAGACTGAAAATAATTAGGTTTATATCAAAATTCCTAGACATAATTTCCAACCTCTGGCACCCAAAGCTGGGATCCTAACGCATCATAAGACAAGCATGGTCTTTATCTGCCAACTTCACCAGTTTAATACTAGGACCCTTCTGCAAGCAACACCAGGGGTTTTGCACTGTTTTTTCTTTAGTCTCAGATTCTAATTTCTATCTTTATTCCATCCTCCATTATCAGAGGAATTTCCTATAGCAGAGTGATTTAAGTAGTTACATCTGTATTCTAGTACTCTGTACCTTGAATACACTGTGAACAACAGGACCAGAGGTCAAGTGTTTTTATAGTTACCTGCCAAGTGCAGTCATTTTTAAATAATCTCCCTTTCTTAAAGTGGTACTGATTTTTCTGGATTTCCCTAGGAAGAAAGGATGAGAGATCATTTAATTAAAGCTCAGATTTGGGTGTCAGGGCTCAGCGCCAGCCTCCATGATCGACCTCCTCTAAAGCCATGAACACATTTCACAACCACTCTGGGGTTAGTCAGATGAGAGGGACTGGTATTTTCTCCCTATTAAGTTCTGAACCCAAATCAAGGCACCTAATTCGCTTGTAAACACCCAAATACTAATAAAATTCAACCCAAAATCCCAAAACAATCCATTGCCACACATGCACTCAAGAGACAGTACTCAGATTAACGTTTCAAAACTAAGCTCTCAGGAGTCAAGGAGTGCTGGCATGAAGGTTGCCCATGCAATCACATTTGAGCCCTCTGATGCGTTCACTTAAGGATATAGTATTTAATTACTGAACTGCTTTTGCTGCCAACACTTCATTCAGCATTCCTTTTGACAGGCTCACCCAAGGCACAGCAACTTGGTTTTACCCACTCCGGTCAGAACGTGGCCATATGCATTATTTACTGAATACTCTCAAGCTCTAGCTCAGAGCACAAAAATTCTTAATTTTGCTGGCAGATTTCCTGTAGCATTTAGTGTTAAGCACTCATACACTTCTGAAGCAGGGTTATTTATTTTCAGCATCACTCTTTTGATGAGAGAAGGGTTTATGTCCTCTACTTCATAGGTAAGAAGAGAAACTGTGGTGACACGCTGAGGCAAAAAACTCTCCATTAATTTGAGGTACCAAAGTTAAGGTGTTTCTGTGCAACCTTTTCCAGAGCATTCTGCCTTTTACAGAATTCTGCATCCCCAAAGTTAACCATAGTCCCTATGGACCTTTGCCCCAGCAGACAACATTCAGCACCTTTGCAAAACAAAAAAACAAAACACCCCAAAAACCCAAACAAAAAAACCAAACCAAACAATCCCACATAAAGATTTACACATGCAGTCAGACAAACACTGTAAAAAAAAGCATCTTTAGTACTTTGTACAGCTTCACAAAAGGCAGTTTTCTTCTATGGCAAAGGAAAACACAAAACCCAACTTCATCAACCAAAAATCAATTTCTCTAAGAATAAAAACTTTTTTCTTCCCACCAATACAAATCCCCTGCATTTCTGCATTAAAAAACAAATTATTCTACCAGACAACATCCAGCAAATCATTCCCCTGAAACACTTGTCTTGTAGACTGAAGACACCATGCATGTACACAAGAAGTGCTCACTAACTCATGAACCTCAGAAAGATTCTCTCCCTCTCATACCTCTTCGATCACAGAAGGTTAAAGTTCCCCACCTGAGAGCTTAGGAGATTAAAGAGAGAAAAATACCCAAGTCATCACATTTAGGCATTTTACTGCCAAGTGGTACATCCCTCAAATACCTCACTTATGATTCAAAGCTTGACATTCTCCAGGTCCCATCAGTTTAGAACAGTATTTCAGTATTTCCACAATATATTTCACTATTGATAATAGTTATGATTCCATGTAAGTCAAAAAGTCAATCAAGTGTAACCACTGCAGTGAAACCTGTCAGCCTTTCCTATAAACATGGCTTTCAAATAAATAGAGACAATCAATCAACATTCACATATTCAATCTATTTCCAGTACAGAAACTGTAGATCAAGTAACTAGATATAACAGGGGTAGATATTAAGCAGAAAATATTTCAAGTTCCTTGAGTAGTGGCTCTCACAGAAAAATAAGCCATTATCTACAGTCTCAATGCCCAGGGATAGGAACATGCACTTTAAGAAGATAATTCAGAAGTGATTAAAAAGTTGTGGTTTTGAAAGACAAAATAGCACATCTGCATGGAGAATGTACCTAATATCTGTAACAACAGCTTTAGCAACAAAGCTTTCAAATATGGAACAGTGTGAACACGAGACACCAAATCTCAAATATCTTGCAAAATATTAGGGCACCATTGTACTTATTTGCGTTTGTTACTCCGCGAGTTCTCCTGATAAAGAGGTACCAAAAGAGCAAGGAAATACAGTTCCATGTCTTTCTGCATATTCAAGATAGTAAGCAAACTCATTACCACAGCTTTCTCCCTATCAAGAGAGGCCAGCAAAACTATTCTTGAGAAAACAGGAAAGCATACTTAAGAGAGATTAACTTGACACTTTCCTCCACTATAGTTTTAAGAACAATTTAGAATCTCACACATTAATCATTTCTCTTAAAATGCAGATATATGACTTAACAGAGAATACTAAAAAACACAAATAGTAACTTCGGTTCAAAAAGCCCAACAGTTTTACTGTTGCTCTTCACTGCATAACAGCTTCAGAGTCTAAAAATTAATTCTACATACTTCATTTTGCATGTCTTGGCCACTTAAAATTCTTATGGGTGTAAACAGGAAACCTAACCAGCAAAGGCAGCAAAATATTTTAGAACAGGTTCTGATAATGGCTTGCTTTATCATCAGTCCACAACACAATACCTAAAACTCTGAAAAATAACTCAACAATAATCAAATGTGTGTACACATGCACAGCTGCACACCAACTTCCTATGCAGGCTATCAAGAAAGCAAGAAAAACTAAGAAGATAAATTACATGGGTATCTAATGGCACACACAAAGTTCAAAGAATACTTCCAGAGGAGAAATAATGCCTTCTGAAGAGATGCTGGGTTTTCCTTCGCATATGTAATCAGAGTCATTCAATCGTACTTACCAATATTTTGTTATCCACTTTATCTCCCTTGGTTTCCAGCTTTACTTTCTTCTTGACAGAGATTTTGATTTTCCTCCCAATAACATCCCTGACACTTTCTGAAACAAAAGAAAACATCTTAAATACCTTCAGTATCAGCACAAGAAGGAAATGGATGCCACTGTCAAGTTTTCAGAAAGACTCAGGGCTATGATTTTCAACTGCTTGCACTCATGGAAGTCTCATGTACATGCACCAGTAATAAACACAACCTAACACAAGTACAATTTTTTATGTATGCCATCTATGCAATAATTTGTGTCTACTAGGATAGGATTATTGATGTCATATGCCAGGATTCTAAACACAATTTGATATTTTTTTCCAGCACTACTTACATATCAAAAACATTCCCAAGACAAGCCACAACACTGCTCAGTTCTATTTTGGGAAAATAAAACAAATTCCTCGCTGCTATTATTTGTACCTGAAAAGCTTGCTAAAGCAAATTAGCTCCTTGCATTGCACAGATTTCAGCCTCTTGTTAATATCAGGGAGGCTAAATGGGTCAGGCAATGGAAGAGCAACTGTTCACACATTTTGCACCCTGTGCATGGAAGTAGTGAAGCAAACCAAACAGACTTACAGATAGTAACACCTGGCAGCTATGCAGAGGATGCTGTGGAAGGCAACAATGGTCTTGGTCCAAATCCCAGCGACAACGTAGCCACTTCCCAGTGCCAACACCAAAGTTACAGTAGCTGCCATAATGTTTTAATATGTACCTGCACACACATGAATACACAGGCTCTGCCAAGTATGGCACGAACCAGCTTTTGCCTTGAACATTTGCACCCTGGCCCGGAGGGAACACGCACACAGGGAACTGTGTCTAGAAAGCTTATACAACTACTGACACTGATGTAATTGAGAGATAAACAGAGGAGTTCATCTAGAAGAGCCAATTTGGCACCTTCCGTAAGTTTCACTCCCAGCCCCCACTGAAAGGGAATGATAAAGAAATCTTTTAAACACATTAAGCTATTTCCAGCCCTACAACAGGCATCTGTAAAAGGCAAGTCTCCATCCTCTCCAGACACATACACTTTGCCCTCGGGCACTCTTAAGCTTAAAGGCAAAAATTAAAGATAATAGGCTATTCCTAAGGCTTTTAATTATAGTGCTCTGTATAGCGCTTTTCTGCACAATTTTCATCCGGTAGTCAGAAGACGTTAGCACAAACAACACACCATTTATTAAGCCTGGATGTTTAACCCAGGCCACAGCGTTCTGCCTGCAGGGTGGAAGAGTGTGCAAGTCAGAAACGCGGCTGGTCCGAGAGACTCTTCACCAGAAAGAGCTCTTTCTGCAGAATCGGCATGTTTTCCCCAGGAATTTTAATTTTGCTATCAGGAAACAAAAGCTCCTCGGTAGCAGCGGCTTGCCCGGCGAGAAGGCTGTCCCGAGCCCGGCAGCCCGTGGCAGGCAGCCAGCACCGCCGGCTCCCGGAGCAACTGCTTGGGCAGCAGCCAGGCTGCGAGATCCCGGAGCCGCCAGGTAAGCGGAGCCCGGGGGAAAGTCCAGCCCCATGTGAACTCTTCTCCCAAGGCTCCCTCTCCCATGGCTAATGCCCAATTCCGGTCTTTCTGCTCCTGATTGGGAACACAGAAGCAAGCTGAGCACAGAGTCTTCTTCATAAAGTCCTGTCTCCTTGCAGAAGGTACTGCTGCTGTCTCTGCTACTTCACCTCCACTTGCAGCCTCTGCCTTTCGGTTTCTCGTGGCCCACAAACAGCTCCAAGTGCCTACATCTAGCAAGGGACTTCCTCCTGAGGCACCTGCATGGAGAGATCCACTTCCCTTTGCTGTCCCACCAGTCCCACACAGCAGAAGTCCCACAAGCCCTCAACTCCAGCACTATTACTCCAACAAGCCGTAGGGAGAGAATGGGCCTGGGACCCCAGACTGCACAAAACATCATCAGGACGTCACCTCCTCACAAAGCTTCATCTGCCTGAAAGGGCTAGAAACACTGCTGTAAAGAGCTAAGATACAGATTTCATAGATACTCTCATTTTTGACTGAAGACACTTCCCTCCACATTAGGTGGCAAGTGGACTCATGAAGTCAATCTTCAGACTGAGAGATGGAAACATAACGTTAAGGTTCACATTTTAAAGTGTTCATCCATTTCTAATGTTGGAGGCTTCAGACACCCACACCTGGGAGGAGTGGATCCAGGCAAGCCAACAGAAAGAGAGGGTTTCTTTGAAGACTGTGACCTACGAGACCTGACAAAGGTCACACGGGAAGTGAGTAACAGAAGAAAAACTGCAGCTCAAACACTCCTACCCCCAAGTTTAATCTCCACACTCCAATCACTCCGTGTTAAAGCACATCTTTTCATCCTGCTCTCAAAACATGGTTATTACAAAAAGCCTATTTAAAGGTTAAATTTTAACATGCAGACACCAAAATACTGCTAGAAATCAAACAGAACAGATCTCCACACCCCAGAATAGCCCTTGACAAATGAAGCCGAGTGGGTGCAGAGCACCAGGGCTGGGGGGGGCTAATGCTTGAGACTATTCAAAGCTACCAGAGGAGGGGATGTGTGAAGATGCCCACCTTACTCTTCCCTCTGCAGAGCCATGGTGAATAAGAAATTCTGTGTATTAGCACCTCAAACATGCCTGGCCACTTTAAAATAGAAAAACTCCATGGTTTTTACCATAGCTACTCCTAGAACACTTCCCAGCTCATCACTTCTTAGCAGTAAGCTATAGACTATAGTCCCTCTATAAACCACATGGCTTGGAGACCTAAAGGACTGCAAAACAGACCTATTTTGACTCTACAGGGAAAAAAAAAAACCTGCAGCAGCTGCAAATGTCCACCCAGATTTTACCAGTATTTTATAAACTCTAAAACCACTGGCTGACTGATGAAACTGAAATGCAACAATGTAAATTACTGAGGTAAGGTCTGAAGGATTGTATTCATCGCAACATGTACCTTGTTGCCTGACAAATTTCTGTTACCATGTGTCATTGAGACAACGCTTTAGATTATTCTAATGCTGGTGAGATCTTTAGATAGCCCCTCAACAGGCAAAACCAAGGGAAATTCGGCCTGAACAGGGTAGCTGAGGGCCTGGAGCATCAGACCTGTTATCCCCAAATGACACTGATTACACACACGCCGCGTCAACGATCCGTGTATTGGAAGCTCCCCAAAAGCGGTGACAGCATTTTCAGGGTCCTCGCCGTCACCTGTGACTTCCTAAACGTATTCCATGCAGGATGGGGGCTCGCATGCATGAGGCCATAAAACTTTAATTACAAATACCCTCGCTCCCGCCTACGCACAGAGGAAAACGAGTCTTAAACTCCGCAAAACCCGCGGGGATAAATAAAAGAGCACCGAGCGGGGCCGCAGTCCGTGCCGCCGGGCTGAGGCGCTCCGAGGACG
>JAHLSL010000056.1:10188922-10213807 GCA_025920805.1 Petroica traversi
TGACAACCACCCCCTTGGTACCACACCCCAGAGGAGAACTCCTGGGGCGCAAAACACCTGCGGCGGCAGCAGCACCGGCCCTGCCCCACCGCCCCTGCCCTCCGCAGCTGCTTTGCCCCCCAGGAGTTCTCCTCTGGGGTGTGGTACCAAGGGGGTGGTTGTCACCGTCAGGTCAGTCCTCGCCGCCTGGGAAAGGGATTGCCCAATTCCTTTCCAGAAAAGCTGGATCACTTGGAGACCTGGAGGAGGCTAACCTTTGGTCGAGAACTCATCTGCCTCTCCCTCGCTCCGTCACCTTATCTCCATGGGGACGGCGGCTGCCTCGGCACCTGTTGTTAGATAACGCCGTGGTTAGCGACGGCTTAGCAAACTCCTTGTGCAAGGAGCCTCGGTGGTGCTGAGCCTGTGCTACGTTGAAGGGAACCAAACATGCCTCCTTTCTCGGGACCAAATTTAAATCCACAAGTTGCAGCATTTTTGCTGGTTGTACTTTGCCACTGAGTATTTTTGTCATGCGTTAACAGCCACATTATCGAAACACAGCACGCGAGCTGCCTAATTGCACCCATAAACATAAGCACAGAAAGATCCTTATTGGATGAGAGCGAAGGAAGAGGCTCGGCAGCCCTGGAAATTCTTCGGTTTGCTTCTGGTAACGATGCCTGGTTTCAGTGAAAGGATCATTTTCACTGCAGCAGGACTGTGATTGGTTGCCCTCCATTCTAAAGGGGTGGATTACTGCATAAGCCTCATATTTCAAGCACTCTACAAGTGCATGGTGGATCGGGGTGATCAAAGTCATTTATGGCTAATTAAGAAATCTGAAATGCATTCAGTGAGGGCAACAGTGTGACTCCAGTAAGAGTTATTTTGCTGGTACAGTACCACACTGCTGCACTCCCGTGTGTCATGGACTACTGTACACCATGGTCTTCAGAAGAAACATGACCACTTTGAAACTGGTGTCACTTGTCAAGTAAATGTATCGTGTTTTCTCTTGGCACCAACCAGATCTCTAAATTATGTCAGAGATGATTTTACCAACGCAGATACCGTTACTACTGAGATGGATACGATTTGCACTCTTTACAGTTTGCTGTTTACATGTAAAGAATAAACACATCCTTCAAAGAAAATAAACAAGTTTATTTAATAAACAAAAAGAATATATTAGTAAAAGAAAAAAGTAAGCTGTGTGCTTCTAATACACAGCAATCTCGGTCTAATCTGGATATGAATATATATCTCTCAATAAAATGCACTGTATTCCTTTTCTCCTCTGCTCTCTTTTCCTTACTGTAGCTGCATCTTTTTGTGATGGACGCAGAATACTTGCTGACCTCTTCCTTTCCTTTCTGCCAATTTTTCCTCGTGGCTTAGCAGAAAACTGCATTTCTTGCTCACTGGATACACATAGGCTTACTTCTACCAATGAACGCGGGCCTGGGTTCTTCATTTTGGCAGGAAACTAAAAAAGAATTGAGAATTTCATATCTTTTCTAATACCCAGGAGGGAAAATTTAAATCATCAAGTCTGCATAAGAATATAATATAATTTCATATAGTTATTTATGTATTGAGTCTCATTCCCTCTCTTCAGCTAAAGCTTCTAGAAAGATAACTTTTATTAATCACTAGCCACCTGCTCTACAAAAATATATATAAATTTTGAATCTATGACCTCTTAAGCACAACAATTTCTCATGCTACTACACCACTGTCTTGTTTCTGACAAAGTACTTGAAGCATGGACCTTGCCTCTTTGCTGCTGCCAGACATCCACCAGCCTCTCAGCATGCATCAGCTGCAAAAATGATGAGATCCTTCCATGCCTGCCTGTCTGTAGCATTCTGCTGGAATACTGCTAGCACCTCCTCCACCCCAGTTTCCTACCTAACACATACAGTGAGCCCAGGTTGTGTAAAGAATAAAAGAAGAGAAGGATGAATGATGGCAGCAGGCAGGGCTGGTTTTGTTTTGGTTTGTGTTTTTTCATTAGCAGCACTCCAGGCTAATGAGGTAGCACTGCCAAGGCCACTGTATAATTCCTGCTTTGGTGCTTAGGAGACTGGACCTGGTTCAAGGCAGGGAAGGTACAAACTAAACTCAGGTAGGTTAGTGCTTCCAAAATGCAAAATGCGTATTTTCCCATTCCTTGTTCCCTAGACAGGAGGTAGAACATGATTGCCCAGGCAGGCTGCTGCTCCTGCCCCTCCAACTACAATAATGCTCAGGTGTTGACACTGTCACAGTGTCACTCTGGCTGTCAAAACAAGGGTGTTTCTAATCCCAAGAGTCCACCTCCCGGGTAGAGAGGATTGGACCACCATCCCAGAGATCCCAAACAATCAACTCCCAGAGTCTCCAAAGATTCTTCTCTGCAGTTTATAGGCAAAGGCTCACCATGGAGAGTTTGCTGGCTTTGTAAGGTGTGATTTTCATGCTTTCCTGTTGACCCCTACTCTCCACTGGCCAGTTCAACAGGAATGCAGGTGTCACTGGCATCTTTCCCAGTGGCAAGGATGCTTAGAGAGGTTCAGCCCCCTATGGCAAGTTATCCATATCCACTTGTGGCTGTTCACCTCTTTCCATGTTGTGCCAGCATGAGAAACTGTTTTACTGTCTTGTAACCTGAATTAGTGAAGGGAGGCAGAAAGGGGATTTTTGTCATTTCAGTAACTGAATTTTAATTGTCTTTTATCCCTCCTTGCCAGCCAGTAGAGGCGGCACAGCTGAGGAGAACAGAGGTGCCCAATTTAAACTGCTATGACAGAAACAGATGCAGATGGGTTTCCTGTCAGAGCTCAGTGGCATGCCCCTAACTCTCAGGTGCACGTCATGCCCTGGCTGCTCCTAAGCAGTCCTGGTATGTTTGCAGGGCCACATAACCTCACTGATGCAAATCATCACAATGTAGGTACCCTAGTTAGGATCACACTGTAGTAATGTCATAGAATCTTCAAGATAGGAAGAGATCTTTAAGATCACCAAGTCCGCCTGTCAGTCCAGCACTAGCACTGAAACCCCTTAACCATGAATCCACATCACCCAGCACCAGATCCAGATGCCTCTTAAACACCTCCAGGGATGGTGACTCCATCACCTCCCTGGCCAGCCTATTCTAAAGTCTGACCAACTTAACAATGAAAACTTTTGTCTAGTATCTGATCTGAATCTCTCCTGTCTCAGCTTCAAACCATTTCCTTTAGTCCTCTCACTGAAAGCACAGTAGAAGAGAATGGCCCCCACTTCAACACAATCTCCTTTAAGGTAGTTGTAGCAGCGCAGTCGTAGTCAAATATTGCATATCACACAAGCAGCAGCCACATAGAGTTGGAAAGATGCTACCTGGTCTTCTGCCAGAGCAGAAGATCTTTGAAGTCATTTTAAAAGTATTTCAAAAGATAACTGATTTGTCTGCCAAAAGAATGGGATGTGTGTGGCTTTGTTGAAGATACTTTTTTTCTAAAAGCTGCTCAGGTTGTTGTAGTTCCTGGTATGACAGAAAAGCTGATGGGAGTGGTGGGCTGGATCTTGTGTGAGTTAAAAGGCTGCAGGGGATGTTGTAGCATCCAGAGCTTGTATTTAACTGACAGTAACAGAGCAGGGAGGGAGGAACTAAGAGCTTCAGAAGACATTAATCAGTGAGACACTGACAAAGAAAGGACCATGGAGGGGAAATATCCTCAATACTGCAGCCTTTATGCATCAGATTAACCATTAATTGCGCTAAGTAACTTTCAATAAACTTCTGACTCCACCTCTTGTGGGTCTATATTATCTTGGCACCTCACAACCTGTATTGACATACAGTATAACATATTCCTGTTTCGCAGCCTGTCTGCTGCCCTTGTCCTCATTCTCAACCTAAATCCTGTCATCTCCTGCAGATAAGGCAGGTGTCAATATGAGTTGTTGCCAAGCTGTGTACACTGTCATAAGGCAAGGTATTTATAGTCTCAAGTGTTGCTTGTCCTCCCTGCCAACTTCTCTGGCCCTTGTGTAATGGCTTCAGCACTGAAAAATTCAATTTTGTTTCCAGAGAAGCAGTAGAATGATGCCATCAACATCAGGAAATGATCAATTGAATGATCCTGCTGAAGCCAGTGGAAGGATTTCAGGTGCCAAAAGACTGACATTCAGGTTACACCCCGGAGTCATCCTGCTGCATCGTGGTGGGAGAAACCAGGTGATCCAATCTGGTTTGTAAAGCTGCCTTGCAGCCTGGAGTAAGTCCCATAAAAACAGTATAAGTGACCCAGGTTTGCCAGTTGCATTTCTAACAAATTCAAAGGGGTAATCTCCTCCCCAGCTCTGCCTGTGCAATCCCATGGGTTCTGTTTCCTGCCCTGGTTGAAGGCAGAGAGAATAGGGCCACACTGTCTCATGTACCCCAGTGCCAGCCAGTCAGGCACTTCCAAGAGCCGTGTCATTTAAGGAAGTGTTTCTTTTCAGTCACTGCAATTATTATGAGCATTTTAAAGACCAAAAGGCAGCTAATCTGCCACTCTGTGGAAGTATATGAAGCACAATTTAGACACATGCTTCCAATTATTTCTGAGCCCATATTTCAGTTGTTCATGAAATCTACACATCCATGCCAGCTTTATTTCCACTCAGCCTAAAAATAATTTATAGCACTTCCAGTTTTGGGATCTCTCCAGTTGTTTGTTTGTTGTTATTTTTACCCTATGTATATATATATATATATATATATATATATTTCTGTTCATTGTCTATGTGTGGTGACAACATTAAATGTGATGTTTAGGCCCCTCACATTGATCACATATGTTTGGAAGCCTGTAGGTATTCCAGGACTTAGGGATCTTTTGATATGAACCTTTAGTTAGGAAAAGAGCAGAAAACAAGTAGCTAGCTAACTGTGCGATAATAAATACGTCTTACATTGCTGGACGACTGGATGTCTTCTTTGTGTTTCACCACCCGAGACAAAATTTAGCGGGAGAAATGTGTGTCCTACATCAGTCCTACTTTCATAAAGGAAATGACAGACTTTGTAAGTAGTCTCCCGTTGTCTCCTGAGTCTTTTCAAACCCTTTACTCTGTATGCTCCTATGATTATTACAGTACCTTGCACTCAAAAAAAGAGCATTTTGTCTTGATTTTAAATAGGGTGAATATAAATGCAGCAGCAAAGATGTATGTTTTGATAAGGCACGCTTTGATGCTAAGGTTAAGAAGAGAATTACAAAGAGCAGTTGACACCTTATGAAAATCTTAAAATGAAAAAATCTATTCAGAAAAATTCTGATTACTCCACTGTGTTTGGAGGGGGAAGGGGATAAAACCAGGCTAAAACCAGGATAAAACTGGAGATAAGCCTGGAAGCAGCATGCCAACATTTGAGGGACAGAGCACTAGCAAGGTCCTTGTCTGCTGTCTCAGTGGAGAGAGAATGGAGAGCCATGAACGGTGTGATGACTGATGTGTTAGAAACCACAAAAGTGCCTACAAATGGTCAGGTAGGAAATAGGGCTTCTCCCTCCATGAAGGTGGCAGGACCAATAACCCAGTGAGGAACATCTACACCAGTGCATGCAGCACAGGCAACCAACTGGAGGAACTGGATGCCACAGTGCAGCAAGAAAACTATGACAAATTTCCACCATGGAAACATGGTGGGATGATATGCACAACTGGAGTGCTGAAATGGATGGCCAAATTCTTCAGAAGGAATAGGCAAGGAAGGAGAGGTGGTGGGGTAGCCCTGTATGTTAGTGAGTGTTTTGTCTGGAGCTTAGTCATGGTGATGATATGGTTGAGTGTTTATGGGTAAGAATCGGGGGGAAGATCAACAAGGCAGATATCCTGGTGAAAATCTGTTATAGACCATGCAACCAGGATGAAAAAGCACATGAAATATTCTGTAAGCAGCTGGGAGAAGTCTCTCAATCACTGGCCATTGTACTTGTGGCAGACTACAACATGCCAGATGTCTGCTAGAAATACAGCAAAGAGAAAATAATCTAGGAGGGTCCTGGAGTGTGAGGAGGACACGGCTGGTGAGGCAAACAACCACGGAATGTACCCACTGGGCACGTTGTTTTTAACCAGAGAAGGAACTGGTGGGTGATGTGATAGCTGAAGCCTGTCTTGGGCAGAGGGGAGGTTTAGACTGAATATTAAGTAAAAGTCCTTCACAGAAAGAGTTATCAAGCATTTGAACAGACTGCCCAGGGAAGTGGTGGAGTCACCATCCCTGGGATATTTAAAAGACATGTAGTGGTGGCATTTAGGGACATGATTTAGTGGTGGACTGGGCAGTGCTGGGTTAACAGTTGCACTTGATGATCTTGGAGATCTTTTCCATCCTAAATGATTCTGTGATTATTTTAATAATCTATTTCCATATTCCTCTTGCTTTAAACATTTTTAGCAGGCATATTTGTGTAAAACCAGGATCATTGTTGCTAAAGAGCTCACTTGCTTCTGCTACTTAGCTCTGTCTCATGAAAGCATAATCCTCTGCATATCCCATCACACTTAAACGCTTGGAATTTGTATAACTTGATATGCTGAACTAAGGGCAAAAGCAGATGATTCCTAAACACACTGTCTATACTGGCATCCTGTTTTTGTCTGTTCTGTAGAAGGCATTACTAACAACATGCAGAATACACTGAGCAAGATACTGAATGGAAACTTAACTTTTTAAAGTGCTTAAAACAGATATGTGAGCATTGCAGCTATGTGGGTCACCTGTCACTAAGGCAAGCTCCACCATCTTTAGGGTATGTGAAATCTCATCTCTCCTCTACTGGAAGCTTTGAGCAAGTCAGTTGTCTCAGCAAGCCTCTTTTTCTTACCATTGACTCCAACTTAATTGATTGACACTCCCCGATTGGTTTCTAGCTCTGTGATATTAACTAGTCCCTGTAATCAAGGTGGTGAAACTCCACAGACATTATTTGTACTGGTTGAGGTAACTGAAGGAGAAGACATTTTCTGTGTAGCAGTGAAGTGGATGAAATGAACCTGTATAAAAATAAATCTGAAGTAGTTCTGACCTAAATTTCAAACTGAGCATGATTCTCTCTCCTTTTTAGTGGTTTCAGCTTTTCTCTCAGCCTTTACTATTCTTACTTCTCTTCCTGCAGAAAATACTAACTAACAGCCCTTCAATCAATACCAATACCTTCCATTCAACCTAGCAACCTCTGCTGCAAAAAATATGTTCTTTACATCTCAAAAAGCTTTCTCAGAAGCAGCACATTCTGGAGAGGTCACTGACCATATGGTGTGTCAACAAGAGTCTTTAAGAGGGCATGCAAAGCCTAAATGGTGAGACATATAACTCTGCAGCTCACACTGTGATAGCTTGAGAGGGAGGGAGGGAAAGGGTCAGAAGTGTGTAGGAAAAGTTATCTTGGACTATACTGCTTTGAGACCAGAAAAAGTTGAATATATAGTGTCTAAAGAGAATACTGGCAGCAATTACATGTGAATTTTAAGTGCAAAGCAAGCTTTCTAGCTACACTGAGCTATCAACCTTTTGAGCTACAGCCACTTTTAGGAAAAGCTTGGCATGTGGCTAGAACATGCAGGAGTCTCCTTTCACACACAAGACCTGAACTCTGATGTAGGCTGTACCAGTAATATTTGATATGGTAATTCTCCCCTTGCACAAGCTCATTCCCATGGAGGAGCTTGCACAGTATAGTCTGAGAACTTCTGCACACTTAAGTTCGTAAACTATTTACAGAATTCTTGCAGAACAGTGTTCAAAACTAAAATTGTGGTGGTCTTTTTCAAAGAGTGGAGAACTGCTCAGCTTGTTACAGTACTATTTGGGGTGACTAATTTTTATCTTTTTTTTTGCACTCAACTCTGCACCCACCTTGCAAAATCCAGTTATCTATAGATTCATGAGAGCTCTATGTGAGGATGAGAACTTTCTAGAGTTCTCCTTGCCATTTCCAGACTGCTCGAGTTGTCCTAGATGTTTTGTAAAATAAAATAAGTAACACCAGTCATCTCTGGACACTTATGAAAGTTTTACAAATAAAATACAGAGGAATTAGCAAGAAGGGAAAGCAATGAGAGCAAACTGCAAGAATGTCCTAGCTGCATGTTCTTAATATAAAACAGCATCAGATGTGGTCTTGCAATGTAATAAGAATTTACTGGCAAAATGAGGTTGCCATTTCCGGGTCTGGCCATAACAGGATATTAACATAAGAGTTGACTAACACAGTAAAGTTGAGGTCACATCAGGTTTTCTGGATGGATATACTTCACCAATGACTTGGAGAAAATTATTTTTAAAAGTGCTATTTTTCATATTCAAATTGTCACTCTTCAGACCTAAAAAAAAATCCTGTGCAATAAGATTATCACCAACATACCCAACCTTCTTTCATCAGCGTACATGCATATGTTCCTCTGAGTAGGTTTGCTTCCACATATGGCCATTTCAGTCTTAGTGAAAAACAGTATCTTTGAGCTATTAATTCCAAGCCCTATTTTTAATTCCTAAGAGGGCTGGTATTTGGGGACAAATGCCACCACTGAACCAAATGTTTTGAGAGGTTTTGCTTTGCTAAATGGGCGAGAAACCGTTCTTGCCATTCATCGTGGCTCTCAGAGTATTGCAAGGACATCTATCAATGACTGAAGCTATCACTACACATCCAAGTTAGGTGTTCTGCTCACCAGCGGAAAAAAAAAAAAAAAAAAAAAAGGTAGAATTTACATCAGTAGCTTTTAAAAAGCATGAGAAACATGGCCAGACCACATGTGTGAAGAGAAAGGCTGTTTTTTATTAATAAATTGAATGGCCCAGTGATGCATACTGAGACCAGCTCAGGGATCCCAAACACAGAAGGGTGTGGACCTGTTGAGTCAAGAGGAGGACCATGAAGATGATTAGAGTGCTAGAGCACCTCTCCAATGAAGACAGGCTGAGGGACTTGGGGCTGTTCAGCATGGAGAAGAGAGGCTACATGGAGACTGTACAGCAGCCTTGCAGTACCTAAAGGGAGCTTACAGGGAAGACAGAGGGGGAGGGACCTTTTACAAAGGCCTGTGGTGGACATGTAGTAGGATAAGGGGCAATGGTTTAAAACAGACAGAAGGTAGGTTTATATCAGATATTAGAATTCTTCACAGTGAGGGTGGTGAGACACTGGAACAGGTTGCCCAGAGAAGCTGTGGATGCCCCATCCCTGGAAGTGTCCAAGGCCAGACTGGACAAGGCTTTGAGCCACCCAGTCTAGAGGGTGGCAACCTTGCCCATTGCAGGGGGTTGAATTAGATGATCTTTAAGGTCTCTTCCAACCCAAACTATTCTATGATTGTGTTTCTGGGCGATATGAATGATGAGCATGTGGGGACTTGTGTCTGTGCTAATGAGCTCCCCTGGCCTTCGAAGGGTCCGTGGAATCACTAAGCAGAGATGGAGAGTTTGCTAGCTGGCACTTGGCTGCTGAAACCCAGGAGCAGCTTTTTAATGCAATGTTTGCTTTCCGGGGCTGAGAGGGGTTCCTGGCACCGTTTATTTTTGGAGTATACATGAAGCCTAAGCATGTTCTGTCTCTCCTCCCTTGCATGGTTAAGGGTGCTCAGAGAACTTATCCAACACAGTGAAATCACTGGGCATTTTGTGCAGAGGCAGTGACCTGAAGCCAGCAGCACCAAAGGAACACTTTGAGAACAGTGGAAGGAAAAACACTTGAAAATTCCTGAGATAAGCCACAAATATGAGGAGGTTGTGGAAGGAAAGCCTGCCCTCAAGTTCCATGGAATGCTGTCAGCAAAAACAGCCTAAGACATTTCTGCTCACCCTATTACCATGTTTCACAATCACTTGACTGGGTGTACTGGTTTTGGCTGGGGCAGAGTTTATTTTCTTTGCAGCAGCCCATATGGTGCTATGTTTTGGGGTTTTGATGAAAATTGTGTTGATAACAACACAGGTATGTGTTAACTACTGCTGAGCAGTGCTTACACAGTGCCAAAGCTGCTTTTACTTCTCATGTTGATGCACCAGTGAGTGAGCTGGAGGTGGGCAGGAGGTTTGGAGGGGACAAACACAGGGCAGAACTGACCTCTGTGATAAAAGGGACATCCCATACCATACAACATAATGATCAGCAATAAAAGCTGGGGAGGAGTTTGCCAGGGTTGCTGTTGTTTGGGGACTGGCTAGGCACTAGTTGGCTCAAGGACAGCAATTGCTATTTCTTGCATCAGTTGTCTTTCTTGGGTGGTTTTTTGTTGTTGCTTTTTGTGTGTGTGTGTTTGTGGGTTTTTTTTTTGTTTGTTTCTTTGTTAGTTTCCTTTCCTTTTTAGTTATTAAACTGTACTTGTCTTAGCCCATACAATTTCTCACTTTGCTCTTCCTATTCTCTCCCCCAATCCATGGCAGGACTGAGCAAGCAGATGTGTGGGACTGAGCTGCCCACCAGGGCTAACACACAAACTCTTTTCAGGGCTGTACTGAAATCCTGGTGAGAAGAGCCACATCAAAAACAAGTCAGTATATATTGAGATCACACTCATACAGAGCAGATGCTCCAGAAAAATCACAGATGATTTTTTAACTTGCTGTGAATGCTTCAGATCACTCTCCCATTTTTCTAATCACAAATCACCATTGGAAAGACCACACACTAAATGAATGTATTTGCTATTAGGAAAGAATTACCCACATAGTTCTTCAGAATGTAATCAGTGATCTGCAAAGCACAAGTTTATGAGTAACTATTTGCAGTTTCTAATCTCCAGTTCAAATTTTGATCTCCAGTGCAGATGCCTCCCAGTGAGGGGAGCAGAAACAAGACCACATTATATAAGGCAGGACATAAAGATTGTAAATAGAAAACTCTATGACTGGCTGTAGCATTCACAGTTTTCAAACTGTATTTTTCTGTCAGCAGTGTAAGTCAAATGGTATTAGTTCTCTTCCCCCTTTGGGAAGGGGGAAGAGAAATAATAACAAACTAGTATAAGAACAATTCATTTCACAATCAGCCTGAAGTTTGCTTTTAGCATAGGAACACCAGTTCTCATCAAGTTCAAGTGCTCAGATGATCTCTGACCACAATTAGTGGTTACCTCCCCAGTGGAATCATTATTTCATTAGAGATTTTTGGAAGTACTTTCCCTAGTCACCAACCTTGGCTGTCATTTTGTGTAGCACCACTTCTCAAAGCAAAAATATATCAGATTATTATGATTATGTGCAGTAAAACAAAGCAGTGTCAGGGATGAGGTCTTCTTTAATTTTTTTCATCTTCATTTCAACAGAAAGGATCAATTTAGCAGCTTTCAGTCTGCCCCTAAGTGGTTAATGTAGTGTTCAGAACAGGTTTTTATTACCCTTTCTTCCTTCCCTGCCTCACTGCACACACGCTCATCTTTTTTTTTTCCCCTGCAACTTGATGCTTTTGGTTCCTTTCACCGTGTATTATCTGCTGCTGGCAGTAATCTTAGCTCTTCAATTGACAGCAAAATTATGAGGTGCTCAGTACAAGATGACAATTTTCCTTCCCTCGTTCTAATTCATTTGTGCCGCCATCAAGGAATCAGCGTCATCTTTTCAACACGTTAACAGCTCTCTGCTTATAGAAAGCATTGGCTCCCCATTCTTCAGCAAGAGGTCAAAAATTATTCTTGTTTTGCAACAACCCATTAAATTTTGTGCTTTGGAAAATTCCACTGCTCTCTGATTTCAAACAGCTAGGCTGCTGTCTTGTTTGGCAGAGAGGGAAGAGAGGGTTTGCTGTGAGATACCAAGTGACACAGGCAGCTAAAAGTCTTTCCTTGAGAGGACCATAGTCTACCATCTGCCTGGCTGATTACTTGCTTGCTTTTCTATTTTATTTTTTTTGGCCTATTCTTAAGAAAGCCCTTCATTTTGATATTCACACAGAGGATCCTGGCATTGGTTTTCTACCTTTAAAATAGTTTTTAAATAATGTTGCTGTAGGCTTTTTGAAAGTTAAAATAGTCTGGGTTTATATATTTCCAGGCAAGATATAATCTATTTCTGTATACATGGCATGGTTTTACTCAGTCTTCTATACAGATTAACTTATCTAGGTAGACAGGTGAGTTCCCTTATTCCCAGGCAGCTTCATAACAGGAAACCTTGGTCAGTGTTACACACACTCATTTGCACTCTGTGTAACAGAAGATGAAAATCTTTGTCAGAAAACTTGCATTCAGTTCAGTGAGCATGGCTCTGTTTCTGACGGGTGTGCAGGCAGATTACAGATAGGACCTGAAATGAGCCTGGCAGCAGACAGAGGGGCTGTAGAGACTGAGAGGCTGTGCTGACCCTGCCAATGTCCCCAGGCACTGGAGGACAGCCCGGCTGACCAGCCCAATTCAAGGACATGAAGCTGGCAATAACACTCCTTGTGCTGCAGACATATGGTTCCAGGGTTTTCCTACCTCTCTTTTAATTGTAGCACTTGGAATAGTCAAAACCAAAATAAGGAGAATGAGAGATGGAAACAACCTGGTTAAAAATATCCCATACAGAGAGTATGCAGTAAAATATTCATACTGCAATATTTGCAGATAGGGCTGGGAGGAAGCAGAGGTGGAAAACCCTGGGTTTGGGTGAAAATAGAAGTTGAAGAGCTAATTCAGCATTCACCTCAGCACTGTCAGAGCCCTGGCAGAGAAATCAGCAGGACTCCTGAGATCTGCAGCAGTGATAGCAGAACACCCAAAGGACAGGGTTTGAGGAAGAAAAACCCATTCCTTTAGGGCAGAGGTGGATGACAGCAAAAAACCCACTAATATTTTGAAACTATTGAGGAGATCCAGCTTTATTCTACTCCATCTGCCACCACAATTGCTTCAGCTTCTCCAGGGAGTTTTGAGGGGTTCCTTATGAGGGGTATAGGCACTTTTGCCCCTTGCTGATCACAGTGACACAAATCAGGCTGACTGCTCCTTTCCAAGGGCAGTGTTGTAGGCCCATTTCCCAGGAAACTAGGAGCTCTGTGAACATTTAGTTTATCACTGTTACCCTGGGAGTAACAGAATCTATTTCCAGTTTTACATCAGACAGCATCTGAAATTAATATTATTTCATAAACAGCAAAATGTGTGTTGTCATCATCTCAGAGTGCACACACATACAGTTAGACCTTTGGCAGACCTTCTTCATGTTCTACCTGCACCTAAAAGTGATCTTCAGATTTTAGCCCATGCTGTCTTGTATTGTTGGATTTAAGTATTTAGCTGTGATTCAACAAAAAGAGGGAAAGAACTGGCACAAGCACAAAGACTTCACTCCTCCTCACTCTTCCCAGCTGCACACACCCAATCGACTCATTTCCTTTCCCAGCAAAGGAATTAGGCCCCCGCGAAGCTGTTATTTCCAAAACAAGGATGTTCAGCCATAAAACTTTTGCTTTTGTGTCAGGGAAAATGTGCCAGATGTCCTTGTTGCACAAGGGGCTGGCCTGGACACGAGCACACAACGCACACCAGTCAGTTTGGGAGATGCAGTATCTGCCAATGTATTTAATGCAACACATGCCAGCACACTGAGTGCAGAACGTGCCAAAGCTGCTGAGCTGTGAGACAGCAGGAGATGCTCACCCCAGGGGATGGAAGCTGCCCAGTGAAGTCTTTTCAGTTCCCTGTAGTACTTACACAAAGTAATCTCTCCTGAAGCAACTTCCTGCTTCACCATACTTACAAGCCTCCTTTCGTTTTTTTCCAAGAGCATTAAATTATCATTTGCTTCTTATTCCCTTGGAAGACTCACCGAGTTCATGCTAATTCCCTTGTGAAGAGCAGCTTCTCCCTAGAGACCTTTCGCAGAGCTTGCAATGTTTTCTGTGTAACGATGATTTCCCTATGAAATAGGCTTGATTTGAAAGGGGAAGTGTTTCCTTGAGCTGCCAACTCACTCAAGTCTCCAGCAGCTGAGCTGGCTTTCTTCCACCTTGAGCTGGAATGACGCTAGTAATTCAGGGTCATGCTGACAAGCTCCGGGCTCCGGCTGCGCCTGTGTGACCGTGTGGCCATCAGCTGACGCTCTCGGTGACAGCTTGCTCTGTCTGGTGGCTCTGATACCGTCACATGGGGCAGCCCACTGCAATGAACCCAGCAGAGCTGATGGCGGCCAGTGCTGCAGAGCAGTGCTAAGAGGCAGGAAAAGCACTAAGGACAACTGACCCAGATCTGGAGATACCTACTCAAGTGAAAACACACCCTCTTCAATCAGTGTGAATGCACTAAGAGACTATTTTTCTGTGGACTGGACAGAAAGAATTTTCCTCTCCTTTATAGGTTTTTCCAACTGTGTAGGAAATGCCATCCTCTTTCCTAATATGACACCATGGAACATAAATTAATGCATATTCAGACACAATCTTGCTCAGAGGGAAAAAAATATAGCAGCACTGAAAGAGACAGTTCAGAATGCCACTAAATTACACGTGCCATGTAATTTGTATTTATCCTCTTTGGCAAATCAGTGCTATTCTCTCCTGCTAGCACTCAGTGTCAGTACTTGAATGCTGAATTGCCACTCGGAGCACATGGACTTCACACGGGAAACCCAGAGGGAGTTCAATGTCCATTAGCTATGGTAAAAGGGAAAAATGTCCTTGCTGCATTTCAGCTGAACTGTTAGTGCTCTGCTAGGATTTCTGAGGACAGAAATGCTGTTAATAAGGCATCAGTTGGCACGAAGGTGTTTCATTACTGAAGCCCTGTTGAAAAAAATCTGGCTATTTAACAGACGAAAATACTGAGCTTTTTGAAAGCCTGACTTTTCCTTTTTTGTCACTTTTGGTTTTTTTCTTCTGTCACTTGTTATGCTGAAGTGTTACATGTTTTTGGATGTGTTTCTAAAGCTTTCTTGTTTTTTGCTGATGTTTTTCACATTTTCATTAAATAGAAACATGTTGAGGAGAGTGCAACTTTTTAATATATCTCACCAAAACTGAAATACTGCAGGAAAATAACAATGAAATTGAGTTTTGATTTAATCCATTAGCTATGCAGGAGAGCTGTGTATCTAATACTACAAAGCATGTATGTGACCGCCTTACAAGGTGAAAGGAGAAGATTTTCCAGTTGAGTTTTATGCATATCCTTTGCATTTGCTGGCTTTTCATATTTTTTTCGTCACTGCTCTTGCTCCGGGAGCCAGAGCCATAAACTTTGCTTCAGCTCTGCTTGAGAACAGCACACCAGCCAATAGTTCTACTTGTGAGTAAGGAATGACACCTTGTGGTAGCAAAGTGCTAAAAAAATTTGGATCATCTGTCCATTCCTTAGAGGGTGAAGTTTTCTTTAACCATCATTTCTTTGAAGCCCAAGAAATATCAGTATTAATATGGGGTTGTGCTTTTTCATTTATGTTTTTATATGGTTAAGAACAATTAAACTTCCCGTGTCCCAGGGAGAGAAAATAGCTGTGGAGGCTTTGCTCACCTAGCAGCCAGACAGGGTTGTTTTTACTCCAGCTAGACCATCCTTTAGAGAGAAGTTTGCTCAAGGATCGTCTCACAGGGAGACTTCACTCCTACTCCTTTGCTGGAATTTGAGGAACAATTTTTCTCCATAAAACCATTTGCAAAAACTGGGCAAGCAGGAATAGAATGATCTCCCACTTGACTTTTCTGAGACTATTAACCCTGGTTCCCCAGCCCCTTGTCAGATCTTTGCAGGACAGACCTCGGCCTAGGGAGCAGAAGAAATGTGTGAGTGCCATCATAATCTGGGTACAGGATAAGTTTTGGCTTCAGGATATTGTTTCTGCTTCCACCATAAAACTTAACAAATAACTTTTGAGATTCTCTTTAAATCACTGGTTTCTTAATTGTCCTACTAGTAAAAAACATGGCTCAAAACCTTTTTAGCTCAAGGAAATGGAAATATAATGGGCTTGAAACACCCCTCCCTCCAACCTGGCATTTCTTCTTATGCAGTGATTTATTTTTATTGTTAAAATTGCACCAGCTCATAGGAACTCAGTAGGCTGGGCTTTGTACGAACAAAATATTCAAGGGTAGTTAGACATCACCTCATATTGTCTGTGTCTACAAAGTAGTAGGACAAGAAGTATCAGGTAATCAAAATGGGTTAAAGTCAATGATATGTGCTGGAAAGATAAGACAAGAGTGAAGGAGGGGAAAAACAGACAGTTGTGCTCATCCATTGAGTTTAGTTGATGTCAGATGAGAATGATCTGTACTTCAGCACAGGAAAGGTGAATTTTGAGCAGAAATGCCAGAGAGGGTATATCTAACTTCAGGTCTATAGTGTATCTACATACCTATATATATAACTTCAGGTCTATCTAAGTTCAGTCTTCAGGTACTGGCTGAAAGCTTTGCCCAAGGAAAAACAGAAAGTGAGGGAAACAATGCAAATCATCTTCCTGCTCTTGAAAAGTTCACTGGGCTAGTACAGAGGCTGGCAATGAAAGTGTTACCTGACTCCAGCTCAGTCTGTTTTGCTTGAACAGAGTGCACAACTTCTCCCAAAGTACAACAGTCATTTCTTGAAGATGCCCAGGGGAAAAAAATTACTGATTTTTCATGGGCAAATATTATAATGATATAAATGACCACTTATCCACAGTGACAATGTCAGATTATTTAATCCATGCAACAAATGAAGTCAGATTTCTCAGCTCTGATGCTTTTTGAGCTTTAAGATCACCTTTTAATGAACCTTTATGAATTTAAAAGCTGAAAGACTCATCCAAACCTCTTTCCTAAGCAGAAGGCCATGCTTGTTCTCAACTTCCCAGTTTGGATGAATATGCTCTGCATGAACATTTAGCTTGTGCAGGAGCCCTTCTGGACATCACATGCCGTTCCAAGATACACAAACCTTTCAAAGCACAGTTGGAGAGGGCCCTGAGGAACATCATTTGACCCCAACCCAAGCATGGAGCTAGACCAAATGCCCTCCAGAAGCCCCTTCCAATCTCAGTTTTTCTATCATTCTCTGAGCAAGCTGTGTGACATGTCAAACCAAGTCTCAGACCAGAAAGCCATCAATAAAGCTGTGATCAGGGCCTTCATTTTGAAGAGAAACTCAGGCATAACTCACAGTTTATTGACATGATGATGCAAGTTCTATCACTCTGGGATGCCTCTTTTTGTAATTTTACAACAAATATTTGGAACATCATTTTCAAGGTTCAGCTTTTGAAGGCTGAAGGTTCAGAATTTCAGAAGGAAAAGAATGTGCCTATGGGATTGAGGCAAACTACTTCTGAAACATGATTTTTGAGACTCAGTGATTTGTTTGTATTTTCTGGATGACCACTGATGTGCCTTCACAGCAGTGCACCGAGTTCAAGTCTTTGATTCTCTGTAATAAGCCTAAAAGATTATTTTTATACAGACATTTGTTTCAGAGGGGAGCAAGGTGGGGCAGAAACAATGCCCAGAAATGTTTCATCAGGCATGCTTTTCTAAGGCTGTCAGTTAATAAAAGCATCTGAATCATGAGCCAGTGGAAGGAAAAGTTTCTGTCAAACTATAGAGTAATTTGAACCTATTTGTCTCTTACTTGGTCTCTTGTGCAACATCAGTTTCAGAATACAATAGGTTAGAATGCAGGTTTAGACTTTTCTTTGGCTTTGAGTCATGCCAGTAGGGTCTCCATCAGATTTAAAAAGTCAGAAATCATGAAGGGAAATGACTGTACTGGGATTCCATATAATATTAGCCACAAGAGATTGTGATTCTTTGTTTATGTCCATTCCAAGAGGTGAGCAGAACCTTCTGACAGGATTATTAAAACAGACTATTTATCTTAAGGAGTAGTGGGAGATAAATAATGACTCATCTTTAAAAATCTCAGTCTAAGTGCCACCTCTTTCTCTGGTTTAAGGTAACCAAGTATGTTATAATTATAGGAGATAATTAACCCCTCCTTATTCTATGGAACACTCTTAAAAATTCTGGAAACATAGTAATAATCGCCATTATATAAATATGAAATCTGCATCTGAGGAAATAAATTTACTTAGAGAAAGTCAATTGGGAAGACTGAAATTCAAACAGGGTGTGAGCTTCCCTCATAGTCCCTGATATGGGACTGTATACCATAGTGCTTGCAAGAGCATAACTATGAAAAAGAAAGACAAATTTCTGGCCTGTGAAGTTTCTGGAGTGCTGTGTTTGGTAGTGGAGTTATAATTGCCAAAAGGTAACTTTAAAGAGAAAAATGCAGAATAATAAAATATGGTCATGGCTGGAGAAAACAACAATATGTTAGCAATCAGCATATATTCAAAAAGAATAAGAAGATAACAAATAGTCACATGAATATAGAGTACAGCTAAGCCCAGGAAAATTGAGATTAAATTAACAGACGAGTTGATTAACAAGGCTATCAGAAATTATACTTTAAAAGAGTAAGTAAGGGAGCAGGCTTCAAAGATAAAGACTGAAAGCAGGTCGATATATTTGGAAATAGATATCACTTAAAATCATACTTATTCTTAATTAAAAGGCCTTTAGAATAAGACCTACTTATCTAATAAAAGCATTCTGATAAAGTGGTCCAAAGGTTCTTAACAGAAACAAATTTGCTGCGTACTTTCTGGTGTTCTGCTTGGATGCAGTTTCCAGGAGGAAGACTGCGAGTTTCCATATGAACTCCACTCTCACAGTAACTCCTATTTTAGGCATCCTCCTTTTCAGAAACACAGTCCTATAGCCCCTGAGTTTATCCATGTGAAAGGGTTTAACAGCTGGTTTAGCTCTCATACCTGTGAAAGGCTGGATAGTCTGGCTTTATGAGCTGGTTTCACTGCACTGGGTTACTGCCTGCAAGTGGAAAAAAGGAAGTTTAGGGAAAGATTAAGGAAATAACAGAATTTTGTCTTAAGTACAATATTTATTTATTGACCCATAAGTGGTGCAGCTGTATTTTCAATGTTTGATGAGAAAAAGCTAAGATAAATATTTCAAGAGGTACGACTGTCATGTCTCCCGCTGTTATTCTGGGCCAGCAACCTAGTTTGAAAGCTTTTTTTTTATTTTAGAGGTGAGCTTCCTGCAGTGTTTCTGACTCAAATCTAAGTACGCACATGGGAAGCATTACAAGCTTTCTAAATCCTACATGTTCAATGCTTTGTGGCAGGTCCTGTAGGATAGGTGAACACAGAACAGGAAATCTCTCATAGCTACCTAAATAAAACTTCTCTCTGTACAATGGTGTGCCAAGTTTATTGGCAACAAAGTCCAAATGCTTGCCAATCTTTGAAAGTGTTTCTAAAAATATTTAGTATATATGTGATCATCCAGTTGAGATTTCTGGAATGATTAATCCAATTAAATTTAGAAGAAATTGCCTGCAGGCCAACAAGTAAAATGCAAGAAGAAAGCATTAATTAAGACCACATACTGAACTTTAAATAATTAGGAAGAAAATATTGTGTCCCCAAATACAAAATTTATCCATGGTCTCTTTGTCATCCCCTTTAAAGAGTATATGAAATTTACTTCAGGCTTTTATTACAGGGTGGATAAGCCTGCCATATCTTCCCATTTAATAAAGAGTTGAAAGAGGAAGCCCATTTAGCAATGAAGAAAATAGAAAGTTTGTTTTCCACATATTTTTTTAAAATACACATTGAGGTCATGGCCCCACTGAAATGTGCAGCTGGAGGAGAGCAGGAGTGGGAGGTAAAAACTGCAGCTGGAAGCAATTTATCCAGAATCATGCCTTGGCCTGGTCAAGGCTGCTTTGGCCCCAGAGCAAAATGGTCATTTAAAATCGTATGTGGGAAAGAGTGTAATTCTGACCACACTTTTCCTTGTGAGAAGCTCTAGAACAAAATCCACCTGCTCTGACAGGGCATCTACTACATCCTGCACAGTCCTGTTGTGGAGAAATTACTTAATGATGCCACAGTCATACAAGATTCCCAATCCCAGCCTTGTCCTATCAGTGTTCTACTCCTTAGAGGTTTCAATCAGCTCTTGATAGGGGCAGGAATCACTCTTTTAACCTGAAGCCTGCAGAAAGTTGACTGCCACAGCCAGAGTGAGAAAGAGAGTGGCTATCACAAACATTTGCAGAGCAATACTCATACTGAACCTACTACAATTGTTTAAGCCAATGTTTCACCACTAGCAGAACAACTTACAGTGTTAGGCCAACACTATCAACCCAATACAAATGCAAGTGATCAGCTTTACAGCTAAACCTCCACAGGAACAGGTATGTGTTTTCCACTTTTAAGCATTTCAGAAATGTTCCAGGAGGGACACACATATGTTTAGCCATTGCCATGACTTCTAATTAAAAAAATAGTTGAAAGTATTTTCGTAATTCTGTAGGGTAGTTCCAAATTTTAGGGGGTTGGAGAGGCAAAAGAAAAGTGCTTCCCTGTTAACACAGAGGATGGGTGAGGACCTGAAGGCTGCATTTCAATACCAGTCTCTGATATGGGAATGAGAGATCAGCTCCTTGCCATAGCTCAGCCATGTCCCAGAAAGCATCTATGGACAGAGGGCAAACTCTCCAGGTAGCTTCTGATTTTGAACATCTGGGCAATCATAATGATTTCAGCAAATTTCAAGAGAGAAAGCACTGTTGGACCTGACATGCTAGATAACACAGCCCATCCCATCCCATCCCATCCCATCCCATCCCATCCCATCCCATCCCATCCCATCCCATCCCATCCCATCCCAACCCATCCCATCCCATCCTATCGCATCGCATCCCATCCCATCCTCCTTGCACTAAGCCAGCTAGTGCAGGATAGAGTGGTTCAGCTCTAAATTAGAGCATATTATCAAGACATGAAGACTGACTGTATTCACCAGCTATTAATTGCTTGGGCGAAATCCAACATCAAATACTCGCATTTAAAAATAAACTGGAAAATGTTCCATTTCTGAACTGAAAGCCAGGAGGAACTGGTCAGTAGGTGGCACAAGAAGAGCACAGCACTGCACTGCAGCATGGGATCTGAGCAGCCAGGGTTGCATCCCGAGCTAGCAATCCTGCCTTTCTGCCCCCACCCCGCTGCCCTTTGCAGTATTTATAAACCCTGTTAGCCAGTGATTTACTAACTGAATCATTGCACTGAAGCACAAGGAGCGGGGGGGCTTAAGTGGAAGCTTTCTCTCAAATGCTTCTTATTCCATCCCAGAGTGCACTGTGTACTCTTGACATCCACTAACATCACTTCATCAACTGCTTTCAAGTATTAAACAAGATTGAAAAGCAGTGCACAACAAAACAGAAACCTGACATGCCAAAATACAATGCTCTGACATTTAGCAGGTTGCTAAATATTACAACCTGCAATATATTTATTGCAGTCAGAGCTTATATTGCAGTCAGAGCACCTCAAAGCCTTTGAGAGTGTTGGGGGGAACATAGACCCAGATCCTTTCTGCTGAGGCAAAGGTTTAATGAACTGTGCTTGTTTACCAGCAGCATGTTAAGGAAGAAAATAGAGCCACATGTCAGGACTTGAGGCACCAGTTTGTGGCTGTGATGATCTGCAGGAGGTCTCTGTCTTTCCAGAGGAATAGCAGCAGCTGCTAGACAACCACATTGCACTGGGAGGTCGACAGCAAGCATCAGATTGAGCAGTTATATTTAACCTTAGGAACTCTGTGATGACTAAAAGATGTTGCCTCTGTTGGCTGATGCCTTCATTAGCTGTTGCCAAAGTTTTTCCTGTAGGCTGGAGTTACAGGAGCACCATGACTGGGTGCGAACCAGCTCAACAGCTCCTATTTCTTTTGTGCATGTCTCTTCCTCTTCACCAAGGTTTTAAAGGAAAATGCAGAAAGACACATGTGCTGAGTGCCCTGCCTTGTGACCCTGACTTGTCATCATTCATTCACGGGAGGAAAATTGAAGGGGTGGTGGTGTCAAAAATGATGTGCATAATTAAGCTTTTCTGCATCTCTCCTTTGCCCTCTGGTGCAAGAGGACAGCACACAAATCACACAGAGTGTTATGGAAAAAATAATACTGAATTGGAACCAATCAAATGTAAAAATTATGACTTCTGCATACTCTAAGGTCAAAATTCATCTACAAACAGCTAGTTCTAAACTTAGGTGTGTTTGTGTTTAAAAAAGAAAAAACAAAGGGAGGAGGACAAACATCAAATACTGAAGAAAACAAGCTATCATCAGCACAAATATACTTGTCATTGTAATGTATTTTCCTTAAGCAAGCAAAATTGAATCCTACCTAGCTCATCTCTTACATTATTCTATTTGTCTGTATGGTTCTAAAGTTGTCTAAAAAGACAATTATAAGCACTATTAAAGCATAAGATACGCCAAAGCCATCATACCTTTCTCATTTCAGGTCTCATTTCTATTTCCAGCCCACACATACCTGCTGTTATATCTCATTTATTGCCATAAATTACGTGCATCAGCATCAGTGCAAGTAGCTGATGACACTGAGATCACAGCTGTGCTGAATTCTAATCAAGAAGTGACTTTTCACCACCTAAAGTCCCCTCCACTCCTATTTCCTTCTTCCTCAAGTAAAAGATGACAGGAAGCCTAATTCTGAGATATAATTTATTAAAGACTGGAAATATGCTGGGATTGCCAAAGCAGCTGAGCCTGGACATGGTGACCTGGGAATCCCTTTCACTCTGGTACAGCCATGGTTTCAGCAATCCTAAGCATCATAGGATGAGTCCTTCTTGACAGAAAGAGAAATAGGTGATGGTGCCCACTGAAATACTGGAAGCAAGGTGGGGAACACAACCTGGATCAGCTGCTCCTTGTTATGCCAAGAATGTTGCCCACCACACTGCTGACCAATTCACTCTGCCCAGTCTCCAAATGCACAGTGACACACAAGACTCAATGAGGATTCTTCATATTTTTCAAAGTGTTTCTGCACCATCCATTACTTTCATTTCAGATCAGCTCCAAATGAATAATCTGACATGACTGTTGCTTGGCAAAATGTAACAAGTGTCTGTGGAATTTCATCTCTTGATTTGACAGTGATTTGTGGGTTTAGTTTTAAATCTCTAGGCTGCTTGGGGTTGTCATGCAGAATCCGGTGTGAATTCTCAGCGTGGACGAGCTACACCTGGGTTTTAACGCAACCTTCAGGGGCAAATAACACCGAATTTTTCATATTCCCAATAGGGATTCAAAATGCTGCATTTCGTCCAGATCAGGATTAATCAAAAGAGCTTTAAAATGAAGCTCAAATGTATCTCCTGGGTTTTACCTATTATTACAAGGAGAGTACAAGATTTACCTGCCTATGTCAAGAGCAAAAAATCAACGATGGCCCTTTGGATGACCCTACTGTGAGATTCAAATGGCAAGGAAACCTGAAACCTGGCCATCACCACTCTCCAGTTACACTGGCACATGTGGCAGGGCTTGCTGTCCTCGAGTCAAGCCTTCAGTGGTCTCAGCTGCATGTGGCAAGGGAAAGTTTCAGGAATCCTTCTGGGTAGGATACAGCCTATATATTTGCAACATAGCCTATGTATTCCAGACCCACATCTTAGGTTTGCTCTTGCCTGGTAAAGAGGGTGCAGTCTGTCTGTGTATGTGTGTGGTAACCTCTGTTTGTGACTTAGGGAACATTTAAAGTATGTATTTGTTGAGGCAAAGCTTAAAGGTATGAGAGCAGGGCCTAAATTGCCAAATTATGTTCAGACTGGGGAATGAGATGCTGGAAAGCAGGGAAGGGACCTGGGGGTACTGGTCAATGCCAAGTTGAACCTGAGTCAGCAGTGCCCTGGCAGCCAGGGGGCCAAGTGTGTCCTGGGGGGGCATCAGGCACAGCATCAACAGTCGGGCAAGGGAGGGGATTATCCTGCTCTGCTCTGCACTGGACCGGCCTCATCTTGAAGGCTGAGGGCACTTTTGGGTGCCACAATATATAAAAAAAAAAAAAAATTAAACTATTAGAGAGTGTCCAAACGAGGGCAATGAAGATGGTGAAGGGCCTTGAGGGGAACCCGTAAGAGGAGAGGCTGAAGTCACTTGTCTGTTCAGCCTGGAGGAGACTGAGGTCAGACCTCAATGCAGTTACAGCTTCCTTATGAGGGGAAGAGGAGGAGCAGGCACTGATGCCTCCTCTGTGGTGACCAGTGACAGGACCTGAGGGAATGGCCTAAAGTTGTGTCAGGGTAGGTTTAGGCAGGATATTAGGAAAAGATTTTTCACCCAGAGGGTGGTTGGACACTGGAACAGGCTCCCCAGGGAAGTGGTCACAGCATGAAGCCTGACAGAGTCCAAGAAGTGCTTGGACAATGCTCTCAGGCACATGGGGTGACTCTTGGGGATGGTCCTGTGCAAGGCCAGAAGTTGGACTTGATGATCCTTGTGGATCCCTTCTGACTCAGATTATTCTGTGAATTTCTGTGGTTGTGTGAACTCATCGGAGAAGGGGCCTTTAGCTAGGTTAAAAAAGAAGTGCCTCAGGCAGCAGTGACAGGGGCACTCCAGGAATTAGTGTATATAGCAAATGCGAAATTAGAATGTGAGAAATGCTGACCACCCCTACCAGTGCAGCACCGATGTGGACATGCTGAAGCCGTATTGCCCTCAAACACTCCTGCTTCCTCACAAGGCAGCGTTTTGAATGCAGGCCGTGATTTTGGGCCCGGAATGCACATGGGTTTCTGCAGGGCTCCCCAATATCGTCAGATGTCTCCTCGTTCCAAAGTTCCGCAGCGCAGCTCCTGCACACTTACCCGTGTCAACTTCAGCCCATTCCCAGGCTGGGAAGGCCCCGCTCCTGCCATGGGCACCTTCCCCGCCCCAGGAGGGATGCTCGCTCCTTGCCTCCCCCTGCGCTCGCTGTCCCCAGGGACTGATCCGTGGCTCCTGCACGTCGCAGGAGCTCACGTAGGCACCAGGCGCGGAGAATCGGGATGAAATTACCTTCATGCAT
>JAHLSL010000056.1:10214207-10269359 GCA_025920805.1 Petroica traversi
AGGCACTTTTGCAGTAAGTGTGGCGTCTCCTCTCCCCGCGCACCTTCCCTCTTCCCACCCCTGTGCCTTTGCCCTCAGCGCCTGGCACCCATCGCGCCGCCATGGAGCGGGACCCTGCGGCAGGGCTGGGCCCGTCTGCCCTCCCAGGCCCAGGGCTCTGGGCTTGGCTGCTGAGGGCACGGCCCGGCTCTGTGTCACCATCAGCCCCAAATGGGGCTCTGGGCTTGGCTGCTGAGGGCACGGCCAGGGTTCTGTGTCACCATCAGCCCCCATATGGGGCTCTGGGCTTGGCTGAGGGTACAGCCACGGCTCTGTGTCACCATCAGCCTCATATGAGGCTCTGGGTTTGGCTGTTGAGGGCACGGCCAGGGTTCTGTGTCACCACCAGCCCCCATATGGGGCAGCCCCGGCTGAGCAGAGCCCTGCGTTTGGGGCACCGTCTTAGGGACAGCACGATTTGAAAGGGCCCCTTCCTGACACGGCTGAGCACTTTGTTACTTTTCTAAGAGGATTTGTGCAGTGAAAGGGGAATAAGGTAAAATGCACAGTAATACCCACTCTCCTGTTTTGACCAGCTGCAGGAATCAGAAAAGGTTGATTGAAAGGAACAGAGCCAGATCGTTGGTTTGTGAAGTATCACAGTGCAGACAACACTCTGAACCTGCCCACTCCTTTGTCTGGTTAGAAACCATGCACATACACGTACATGTATATAGGTGTATATACATAGCTGTACTGCAAGTTACTGGGGCATATTATTCACCATTTCACCAAGGTTTCATTGGGGGTAGTTTGCTTGCCTTTCCTGACAGACCATATACATGGAGATACAGCCACTTCTAGCTGATTTATTCAGGCCCCCTTTCAGCTGGCACCTTGGAAGGAAATACTGCCAGCAATTCTTCAGAGACACAGAAAGGGTAATGTATCTGTGACAAGTGAGAAAACAGAGGGGATTTCTTTGGTTCAGTCAACTGTAGTGTCTAATCACTCCTGAGGAGATGCCATGCAATGGCTTGGGAGGATGGGCTGGGTTGGCCAGCCAGGTGAAGCATCCTCTCTCCCATCTAGGTGATATATCGTAAAAGGGATCTTGGAATGAGAATGCCATTAGGAATACACCAAAAAGGGATTAATGTGATAAAATGAGCATGCTGGCTGTCATCTCTGCATCAAGTTCTTGTCATTTCAGTATCTTAGTTTAGCCATGGAGATAACAAGGTCTGTTTGAATTTCTCTAACTCATAGCATTGCAGTACAGACACAAAGCTCTCGCAGCTACCTTCTTAAATACTGCTTTGCCATTAATTCAACTCCAGCGTGCCTTTCAGATGCAAAATATTACTGAGAGATGCCAGAAAGACTGATTTTCCTAGTTGTCAGTTAACTGTAGGCTGTGTTTACTTGTTTTCAGTGCTTGCACATTTGTGAGTATTTTGGTCAATTTTCTGGCTGTTAATGAAGTAGAAAAATAGAAACAGTTTTGTTTCCTGTCTACTTAGGATTACATTCACCTTTTCCATATGAAGTTCCCTACTCTTATAAAATATGTATTTGGCAGATAGTTTGCAAATGTGTATGGAAACTTCTTACCACAATATTCAGTTTGAGCATTAATTATCTTGTGGATACATATGTTCCTTACTTGTGCTGTCCTGTGAGTTAATAAGAACTACTGCCAAATGCACCACTTAGCTGGAGCTCTAAGAATGAGAAATTCGAGAACAGCAGATGCACTGAATAATTGAAGGAGGTTTCTTTGGTTGACAATGGTGCTATCTTTGCACATCTCTCAGAGCCCCTCTTTTTAGCTGGCCTGTGCCTTAGGGAAACATTGCAGCACTGAACCAAAAAAATGGGATAAAGATTTTTTATTTTTATTTCTTAATGAGTCTGAAAAATGCTAATCACTCAGAAGAGTGGTTGTTGGCTTTGTTCCTAGAAATAACTTCTGGCATCTTTAATTAGGTTGCTTTAGTCTGCATCAGTGAAGAAGCACAGCTTTCTGGATCTGTGCTGAGGCCAGTCCTGAGGAAGGACTGCTCCTTGCAAATTCCTTGTGTCCACATTCAGTTTGTCCTCGTTAGCTGCCTTCTGCTGAGGCACTGCAGCAAAACTGCTGCTATTACAGGAGACTTGCTAATCTTCTGTTCAAAATGTGCAGTTTGGAGTTAAAAAAAAAATATCTAGTGAGGAAGCTACTGCTGGCTGGTTTTCGAGGTCTCTATGAGCACAGGCTGTCATTGTACCTCCTTGTTAAGGCAGCCATTCAAAGGAACTGCCGGGGGACTCTGCAGTCCTTCTGTGCCTGCCCTTGTGGCCTCATTTTACAGCTGAGTCCCTGAAGGAAGCTCCCTGCAGGCACGTGTGCTCATGGCAAAAGCACTGCTTTGAACAAAGGCACGTTTTCAAATAGAGGGCAATAGTTTCCTCATTCTCCTCACTGCCTGGCTGGATGTGGCTGTCTCTCCAACCAAGGGGAAGCAACTGCAGCTGGCACCACAGAAACCCTCTGAGAGGCTTCTGACATTCACAAAATTTTCACCTCGCAGCAAGGGCTGGTTCCAACAGAGAGACATTGGACAGAGAGTGTAAGTTCCTGATACTGCTGTAAAAAAATGGCGCTGGAAATACTGAAATCTGCTTTTCCTCTGGACACTCCTGTGTCCATGCAGATGGAAAAACATTGTAAAGGTTTCCTGGAGCAGGTCATCCACAGCATCTCAGTCTCACTGGGCTCTCTGAGGTCTCATACAGGTTGGCCTGCTTTTCCTTCCATTTCCACTGTCCCAGCCACACATATGGTTCATGAACCTTGTAGGAACTTGAGGTCTCCAAGACTGCTGCCTGGCTGCTAGGTTTGATTGAAGCTGGCCAGTGGGTTAAGAAATATTAATGATCACTGTGCATAATGTTTCCTTAGGAAAACAGGCTAATAGGTCCTGCTCATGCCAAGGTTGGAAGCTGATCTTGGACCATGTTAGTAATAACTGCATGGAGCAAGTCTTAAAACTGTGTTGAGAAGAGTCTGAAAAGCAGCTGTTTGCTGCTACTCCCGAAAATGTACTTGGCTTCTGGCCAGCAATGCATGTTAAAGCCCTGGGGATCTGTGGGGAGGAGGTTTCTCTGGGTTTGCCCAAACCTTAGCAGATGAGGTTTGCACAGAAAATATTAAGAGTTCACACCAAGAAAAATAATTGTATGTCCCTGACACAGGACAGCAAATGGAGAATTTCTACTGGCTGTGTGGCCAAGGGCTGTTTTGGATGGGTTTTGCTGTCTTGCCGTGCCAGCCCAATACTGAGAGGCTGCAAGGTCTCTGGTCTTGAGTGGTCTTTGCAATTCTGCAGGGTTGAGCCCATCTGTACCTCTTCACATATTGCTGAAATAATTTGATAAAGAGGCAAGAGCTTGGGAAGCTACAGCAGAAATATTTAGTGACTTGCATTGAGTCATAACCCCAGCTGGGGCTGTGGTGCAAGACCCAGGGTGTCCGTCCACATGCTCACCCCATGAGCACTGGCCACCCACAGCACTGTGATGGGTCTGGTTCTGATTCTGGTTCTGAGTCCAGGTCCAGGTCCATGTCTGGGTCCAGCCCTTGCCTGCACTGACTGTTATCAGCACAAACTCATCCTGGAGTGCTGCCAGGTATCTGGGATCCAGTCATAGTGTTTACTGTGCAAGGGTGGGCCTTAAAAGCTGTATCCTCTGGTGCTAATGTACTTTCACAACCTGTAACATTTAGGACAGGAATCGATGGCAAGCTTTAATCAAATCTCGTTAAGTATTTCTCCTCAGCAGCAAGGTCTACTAAAGTAATGCTGAGAACAGTCCTTTATTATTTCTGATCCAAACTGGCTGCGCAGTTTAGAAAGAAAAAGGTCCGCTTTGTATTTCAGTTTGTTTCCTACTGAAAAAAAATCAATTGCCATGAAAAATCCAAGAAAAGAAAGAAACCAGGAGCAAAAATGTCATGTATTAAAGAAAAATGGCAAAAGCATAATTTGTATGTGAACTGCCTAGCCTCACAATATGAAAATTTACCTTATTTTGTGGTATGTGCAATTGGTTTATAGAAAAATACCCCAACATATGAGTCACTAGTGTTAGGGAAAGCAGGCAAGAATATTGTTTATATTCATAAATGGAAATAATCTATAAGCTAATAGACGAGTCTCGATTTAAACTTAAATGGCAATAAAAGAAAAAAGTGTGCTGTTTATCCTACTCATTCTTGGTAATAATGTAATTTTAAATTACGCTTTTGTTTTGGAAAGAGAGAAGGAGGTTGTTTTCCTGCAAAGGAGTAGACTTCATGCAATATGGGATAGCTGTACTTTTCTTCTTACCTCAGGGAAATGTTCTTTGGAAAACATAGTGTTATGTACCTGAAGGCTTGTGCCCCTTTGAGTGCTGTGATACTTGTGTGGGCAAAAAACATTTCCTCAGAGGGGTTCTTTCAGGACCAGTGGAGATTGATGGGTTTCAAAACCATCCAAGGCACAGTTCTTTGTCTCCTCAGACCTTTGACGTGTCTGAGGAGAAGAATATGCAAGTATGACTAATACTCACCCATGGCTGTGAGAAGCCTCTTCCCACAGAGCTTTTGTTAGTTCAGTACCTGTGCGAGGTTTAGACTTGATCCTTCAGTGACTGGAAAATCATAACGGGGCTCAAGGTACATTTTGAATAATGTTTAAAGTACTGAGAATTTCACATCAATAAGTCTTTCAAAACAACCTCAAGAACATTTGCACAGTTTGTTTTGTTTTCTTAGTATCACCCCTCGACCATTCATTTATTGGTGCATTTCAGAAAAGGTGGAACTTTTTTGTCATTATTCATTACAGCTGGGGAACCTGAGAGCTTTAAGGTGAGTCTGCAGCAGACCCCTGACAGGGCAGCTGGTGATGAAAATGTAGTAGATAACTTTGTATAGCGTGCAATAATTCACAGGTAACAATATTAAGAATTGTGAGGAAGTGGGTGATAATTGCAATAACCTGAGGAAAACAGACAAAACCTTTGGTAACTTAACCAGTAGCAATAGTTGTTTTGTTTGTTGTGTTTTACCTCTTCCTTTAGAAGATGTCCTTCCTTATACTCTGCCTTGTTATTATATGCTTTACATATAAACAAACCCTCCTTCATTTCATCCTTCTGGGTACAACAAAACCTTGGCCTTTCTCAGGTGAATTATCATCAAATCTGGTAGCTCTCATGCAGAACAGTAGTGGTTTCACACTCAGCATCAGTTAGGTTTTGTGCTGGGGCAGTGGCTCTTTTTGGGATGGCACTACTGCTCCTCACTCTCATACAACACAAGCTTGCAGGTGCCTGGTGAAGCCTTGCCAAGGATGCCTTGACCTTAGGAGACAACTGCTGAATGACAGGAAGGTGTTCAGTCACCAGCCTTCTCCCAGCACTTGTGGGACTTAGGATGAATTTCACCTGGGTGTAAAACTATGCTTCCCAAACACAAGGGACACTGCAGGAAAATAACTGTCCAACAGCCATATGTTTCCCTTGTTTCTTGCATTAAAACTGTTATGTTCATGAAGTAAGGCCTTCACTGTTCTACTGGACATTTGTAAAACCCACAAGCCCTACATTTCCAGAGCAGGCTGCCTTACCTAATACCTTGCACTAAATAGCTTTGGTAAAATAAAATCCATACATAAATCCAAATGAATTAAATCCCTGAGTGGGCCTAGGGCCAATGCCATTTAAATCCCCCTAGACTGTACTTAGAGCTGGAGTGTGAGCCTTGCACTACATAGGGGAGATGAGAACTGCCCCACAGCGTCTTCTCCCAAGTGGAGGGCACAGCACAACCTCCAGGTCTCAGCGTAACACCCTCAGCTCCTGCTCTGAAGGCAAAAGGAATAGAGCAATCTGAACATTTTCTGTTGCCATCTGCTCCTCGCCTACCTGAGAACTGTATGGGCCTCTTCTAGTCCTGAAACTTTTAGATGGATATATGCCTGTTGCAGTAATCTAAAGAGAGTTTCAACACTTTTTTACAAAATAGATAAGGATTTTGCAGTCACCTGAAAATAATAATGAGCTGTTCCAAAGCTGGTCATTTAAAGAGTTGTTACAGTGTCCACAGCACAAGCACCAGTCGCCCTGTGCCAAATATAATGTCTATTTTGTTAAGCCTTTCAGCTCTGTTAATCCTTTTGATCAGAGTAAGGAGCGATATATTGGAAAACTAAGCTGGAAAGCAAGCAGAAAATGATGAGAAAGAACAGGCTATGCCTGTGCAGAGTGAAGAACATTGGGTCAGAAGAAATGCACAGTACACCTAAGAGCCTTAAAAGCATTAGTGCAGTCACCAGGCATGGAGTGGTCACTACACTGAACAGCTGGTTTGAGAGCTCCAGATAAAAACATGTAACTTATATTTTAAGATATGAAAAAGAACCAAATTTAGCCCTTGTCACATGAAAACTTTAGCCCAGGCAGGAGAAATATGTCACCAGTGTAGACGCTGTGGCATGGTGTTTATGATGAAATGGTTTTTAATACCTTGGGGATTATTATCCTGTGCCATAGGCAGAAGTTGCATTTCTCAAAGCTTCTAAGTGCTGGTGGCAGCTTTCCAAGAAAGACACCGGATCTTGAAGTCCTCTTTGCAAGTCACCTTCAAAACCCACGGCTGAACTCTTGTACCCCTGCAAGAACTGGGTGTTCCTCTCGAGGAGAATCTGAGTTAAAGAAATATTTGTAAAGTATTGTATTAAATTATGGAAAGCAGCTACTTTTTAAGTGATGGACAGCTGTAAGAAATATCAGCATGTATCACACAAATTCTAGGGGGAATAAAGACCTCTACATACTACATAAATACTACTATCACCCTATTAAAACTGAAAAGTACTTTTCACTTTACTTCAAGTTGCCAAATTTTTTGAAGTGATCTCTCGACTTCTAATTTTCATATCTGTTGTTCTCCAACATAACCAAACAAAAGGTGCTTTCATGTTTGTGACAAGCAAAACTCTCCACTTTCAAAAATGTTACACTGCTTGCTCTGATGCTGGAATCAAATTACTAAGGTAAATCTTCTGCATGCAAACAAGCATATTTGAAAACAATGCAGAAATGAAGTTAAAATTTCCACTTTTGTTTTTAACATACAGATTTTATAACACCAGGACAAAATTGTTTTAAAAAGGGTAACATATTCCAATTATCATGGAAAAAATCTGCAGTAAAATAATAGCAATAATCTTGTCACCAGGTTTGCAAAACTGCATAGTAGGGGCATCTGTTATGTACTTTAGCATGAGATGAGCAGTCATGTAATGCTTTCACACAATCATGCTTCAGTGTAACTAGGCCCTTTAATTTAACATAAAATGTGAGACCCTTATATTAAAACAGCTCCTGTTGGATTCACCAAATCTCAACAGAGATAGACCCACGGTTAGGGAATAGAACTCTGCAGTGCAGAATTGCCTCCCTTTCCCACTCATGATCATCCACAGGGTACAATAAGATTGGCCTCTCCCTGCAGCAGAAAACACAGGCAGGGACCTCAGAGTCTGGCCAGGTCAGGGGAATCATCTTATGGAAAATATGGAAGATAAAGTAACTCCCACAACCAGCTTTACCCTACTTACCCTTTCTATTTAAAACCTGTATTGGAGGGAGTTCAGTATCTGAGAGGGTTTAGTTTTGGGGAAAGGATGGGCTGATGCATAATTGAATAATTTCTGATTTGGAGCGGCAGTACAAAGCCAGGCTTTTGCACCGAGTTCCTCAAATCTAACCCAAAAATGTCAAATCACCTTGAAGCAGAAAAAAAATAAACTTCTAAGAAGAATGTAGACAGAGAAATTCAGTTTGCCTATAATTACCTTTATTTCCTTTGCTTGTCTAGTGCAAGAGTACTGGATAAATCCAGTGTAATTTAAAACTTAACTAATTAATATTTTACCTCCACATTCATATGAGGGAACTTTAATATACTCAGATGATCTTTAGAAACACTGAAGCATTGCATCAAGTTTTTCAGCTGGAATTGAGAAACTTACACATTTTATTATAGAATTGTAGAATATCCTGAGTAGGAAGGGACCGTAAGGATAACAGAGTCCAACTCCTGGCCCTAACATGACAGCACCAAGAGTCACACCATGTGCCTGAGAGCATTGTCTAAATCCCTCTTTAACTCTCAGGCTGGTGCTGTGACCACTTCCCTGAGGAGCCTGTTCCAGTGCCTGACCACTCTCTGGTTCAATCACGGAATGGTTTGGGTTGGAAGGGGCCTAGTTTCAACCCCACTGCCATCTTCTTGATGCTGAGTATTAGCTGATGATATCTCTGTAATGAAAACAGTCATTCTATTAGTCCTTTTTACACACATGAGGTAAGCCCGCAGCTCTTGAGTGTACTATTTATTGCTCATTAATGCCGTGCTTGTGGTAGTAAGCTTGATTAAGCCATTTCCACTTGCCCTTTGTACAATCTCATGAGCCAGTGTGACTGCTAACAGGGACTGACCGGGGAGCTTGGCTCAGGCACATGCTTTCATGGTGCTTCCTGTGCACCTGAACTGAGAAAAAAAAATTACATTATTTCAGCCCCAACAAGACAGTTACCTGCTGAATATTGGGAATTGTACTGCCATGGCCCCCAACAGGAGGGACCTAAAGGAGGATGACAGAAAAATCCCATTTCTGTGCAAAGTGCAGGTGGGATGCAGAGTTAATCAGCCTAGCCAGCCTGGGCACTCTCTGACACGCAGCCGGACAGCTGTAAGCTGTCTGGGGATAAAGGAGAAAGAGAAAAGCATCACAGCATTTTGCCAGCTAGTGGACCCCCCTGCTCAGTGACCAAACAGTCACAGAGAAGGGCAGCAAATGTGCAGGGAGGAATTTCCACAGGAGATGTTGGTTCACTGTCCAGGGCAATCCTGTGAGCCTCCCGTGCTGTACTTTCCCCCTAGCTGATGAGCCAGCTGACAGAAGGGAAGGATGGACTTCTCTAGGAGGTGCCACTCCTCGCTCCTCGCTGAAATGCTTTCTGCTTAGGTCATTTGCTTGGAAACGTTTTTAGGTGCATACGAGGTCGTACTCTCCCCTTCTTCACTGCACATTTCAGTGGGATGGGGAAGAGAAGACTGGGAACATCAGTACTGACACTTCCTCAAGCAGCTCATAGCTTGGGCAGATGTTGCTTGGTTACACTCTGTGAATAATTTTCACAGTTTGCATTACAGTCACAAGGGCAAGAGATTTTGAATACAAATGTAAATCAGATCTGAGATTGCAGGAAACAAGTTGGTAAATTTTGTAACAAACAAAGCACATGAAACTGAGTCCCTGCCAGCCTGGCTAAGCCCCAACCATGACATCTGAAAAAACACTTGTAACTTGTTTAGTGACATTTTCCACAGTTGCAGGTCCTGATGGCACAGGTTGGGTCTGACAATACTGAGCTGAGCTGGTCAAAGCCAGCCACCACTGGAAGCTGTGAAGAGAAATCATATTAGCAGGTTTGGACCCTCAAGAGATATCAAAAAACAAAAATCCCTTTGCAAATATCAACAGAAAGTACCTAAATATCTTGTATGAGCATGAGTTTGCATGCTTTCCCTTACTAATTTAGGCAGGTCCCACCAAGCAAATGATGTGTATTTAACATCAGATTGAGTTGCCTGGAAGGACAAAGATTGCTTTTTCTGTCAAACTGGGGACTAGGAAGTGTCCTGCTAGTCCTGCTGAGCCCCCAGCTGCTCAGCTGTCCATGCAGATATCCATGTGTGAAATCAGAACCATCCCTGGCTCAGGACAGGGTCCCAGGGAAGCCAAGGACCTTCCAAAAAGCCCTAAATTCATCAAAAAGAGGTTTACTTCAGGGCAGAAGGCAGCAGTGATCCTTCTCCCATGGTCTCCTTCACAGCCGTTGCCTTCCTTCTCTGCCATCAGCACATCAATATTTCACATGAGTGCTCTGGGAGCATAATGAAACAGTTATTTCTAAAACCCATGTTATTTCTAAAACCGTGAACTATGTTCAAACATTATCCAGCCAAAGGAAGGGCAGGAAAAACACTTCTCTTTGCGGCAGCTCTGCATGGTTTCTGAAGGTGGGCCAGAGCTGGAGTGGGAGTTTGCCTGAGCCAAGTCTGAAGGATCAAACACTTAAAAATAGCCCCTCATACAATTGTTTCATAGTTGTATGAAACTATGATAGCTTCAGTGCAGCTATCAACTGTCCCCAAACTCCAAATGAGTGGCAGAAATATTGGTCCACATTATTTACATTTAACATAGGGGCAGCTTCAGTTAAAGCAAGCGCTGGTAAGGTACCTGCCCTTGGTTTGGTTTGCAAACCCTGCAATAAATCCCAATTATACAGGAAACTAACTTGATGACCTCAAATTTTTTATGACCTCAAAGAAATGTAGTGCGGTGGTTTTTTCTACCCTTTCTAATAGTCATTATCACTGTGTTTGTTACACCTCATCATTAGCTAAGAAGAACACAGTCACATATTATTTGTGAGTCAGATCAGTCATTTGAGATCAGTCATTACTACTGACATTAAAGTTCTCACTATTTTAAAGATAGATTTTTTAAAAAAGCTTTAGTTCTTGTGGCATCTTAAACCTGTTGCAGTCAATCTGATACATTAAAATGATGGGAATTTGAGTGCTATTGTTATATTGCCATTTGTATTTAAATTTTTTCCATTCAAGTACCCGTCAACAGAGGCTCTAAAAAGGTCAGAGGGAGGTCTGGTAGTCTAAAATCAATCATTTCCATGGTGCTACCCTGCTGAATTAATCAATTAGAAGTGTTTTCAAGGATCTTTTGTGCTACTTCCAACACTTGTGTATTGCTAGACTATATATTCAAAGCGTCATGCTGCATGAATTAGCTTTTGTGGAGGATATGCCTTTCTTTACTTAAAAAAAAAAGAGACTATTTAGTTGGTTGCAGGAAATTAGTCTTGTTCAATGAGCGGCTTCCCTGGGTAAATGGTCAAAGATATGTCTATGTGAAGGCACTAGGCAAAGAAAATTCATAGCAACAGAATTACAGATTATATGTAATATAAGTATAATATAAATATAAGATAGTGTATATATTTTAACATACAAAGAAGATTTTAAAAACTACAGAAACTGAGGTATGTGAGATCACTTGAAGATGATTATTTTGCTAATTATGTTTCAGTTCTAGGACAAGGGACGGTTGTGATCTCTCCCTCCATCTTTATGTGATATGGTGTCATTTACCATATATCAAAAGCTCTGCAGTTCTCTCTCATATGCATGTTGAACTAAGCCCTGCAAAAATTATTAGTAAAGTATTACCTATTCTGGGACCGTGGCGGAAGATCATAATCTTGTTTATCTGGCACAGTGAAACACGGGCATTACCTTTGTACTATGACACAATTATTTTGGTATTGCCTTAATTAGCAACCATAATTGCTAATTAAGATGAAAACAAGTACTTTGTGTCTCAGGTATTTTCATTAAATATAATTTACTTTAAAAAAACAACCCAACAGTGGCAAAACCAGATTTCAAGGCTCTTCTAAGCCTGAGTTTTTTCCAGCATGGGCTCGTTGTGTGCATATGAAAGTCCCATGAGCAAGGTGGCCGTGCTGTGTGTGCACTGAGGGCTGGCAGGGTGCTCTGGTGGGCACACCTGTGGGCATGGGGCATCTGAGGGTGCTGTACCTCCTTCTGGAGAGGAATGGGGGAGCTGCCCTTCTGCACAGCCCTGGAGAATCCCCCTCCTGAAATTGGTCTGTATGCTGATTTTTCATTTCTTTTGCAGGTTATGCTCTTGCTGTTGCTGAAAAGCAGAAGCTTAAAACCCCCTTGCTGTGGTGGCAGATGGGATTTAGGGGGCATTTATTCCTTCAGGGCAAAAATGTGTGTCCAACTTATGATTTCATTTGTGTGGAAACATTACAGTGTGGCTGGGGCAGAGCTGCTGAGTTGTTTATGCCAGACCTCTCTAATCAAGCTCTCAATAGAAAGTGCCAAAAAATTGGGCCATTTTTTGTCTCAGTTACTTCATGAGAATTGTTCAGTCACATAGAAACAGTATGTCTGAAGAGAAATATGCAAGTTGGTATTGTAAGTATCCAATTGGAAGCAGGATAAGGCTCAATAAATGCAAATCAATTGCACGCGTGATAAACCTGTATGTGCTGCTAAATCCGTTTGAATTACCAACACAATATAGAGCAAGTCTGGTGGTCACGGCTCCTTGGTGGCACATTTTTGCTGCAACAGACAATCAGGGGATTGAGTGGTCCATGCTCCCTGCCTTATGAGATAAACCTGCCACCTTTTCCTTCCAGTCCCACTGGAGACTGTGACTGCTTATTTTCCCCACTGGTGAACTTGAAATTGGTTCATCAAAAATGCAGCAGAAAATCCTAGTCTCCCAAAGGAATGTTTCCCTCTTTGAGGGGGAAGAGAATAAGGCACTCTAGGGAGTGGAACTTTCAGTGTGATATATCTGGTGCTCAGCTACTCCCAGATTATGTAGAATTAGGTACAATTTGTCTGGCATTTATCTCCTTGAATGTGAAAGAACCCAAAGCAAACAAACCATCCTGTGAAGCTGAGGGAGAGTGGTGTAATTCTCCTATCCCTGGTTTCGATGAGGCCATAAAGGGACAAAGGACTAAAACATCCTGTTCTGTCTGCCAAAGGTTAAACTTGCTGTGACCTCCTTAGTAACAATCACAGTCGACCCCTTTGTGGGAGTCTGTGTTTCAAGCCCATTGATAGGGGATCCAGATCTTCTCTCAGATGAAGCCAAACCCTACTAGATCTGTCTGCAGTCATTGCAGTTATTGCCAAGGTTTCTGCACTCTGTTGGGTATATCTCCCATGCAGATACATGAAACAAGAAATTGAAAGGTAGCGATCCTTCTCAAAACTTACATAGACTTTTCTTTTAGCCATAGGTCACCAAAGTTTGGCTCCTGCAGGGACCACTTTCATTACAGGCTTATCCCCTGTTGGGCTCAAAACTCATGTTCACCTCCTCACAGATGATATGACCTCCTGCCTACTAATTCAGAGGGACAAGTTTGTCTCTGTGAGACTCTTCCCAAGCCATTACATAGGGTCTAGAGAAATACATTTGGGGAAGACAAGAGGATGAGCCATCATCAGCCTTACAAAAATGAGCCTCCAAGCTGCTGTGCCTGGGTGGAGCAACTCCAGCTCCCTTTCCTGACTGTAGAGAAAAAATTCCTGCCATGTTCCATGCCTTCCTATTTGCTTTCTATAAGAAAGGCTACTGACAATCATCACAATGGGATTTGCTCATAATTTGTACAACATTATTCTAATACATCATAATGTGGCTGTTTTTGTCCCTAAGCATTGCACAGCTTAATTTAGATGGAAAAATTAACACAATTATCAACTGAAGCCAAAAAAGCCATGCTGGGATGCTGCAGTACATCAAATTAAAGTGCAAGATAGGCTAAATAAATATATTTCTGTTCAGATAATGTGTCAGCCTATAAGCAAGGCATTTGTCATCTCATGTGAGATGTTTTTCTGAGAGCTGTGATTTTTATAAGAGAGCAGCTCTCCAACAGAGCAGAAGTATGGCTACTGCTGATAGCCTGCAGTGTGGATGCTCTGTGCTGGTCCTGTACTCGTGCAGGCAGCCAGGCAGCTACCCACTGCCCAGGGACTGCTCATGCCCTAGAAACACCCATTTTCAGAAGGCAGAAAAGAATAAAAAGCACGAGGGAAGCAAAACAGAGCAATGAACAACAGTGGGTACCAGGAAAGGGCTGCTGATTTTCTGTTAGCACTGATTCTGCACAGGGAAGAGCTTTACACGCAAGTGGAAAGTAAATGCACTGGGATATGCAGCTGGAGTTATTCATGTTAGTGCTCCTCCACATTTGTGCAATTACTGTGGTCAAGGTTTGGCATGATCTGGGGGAAGCTGGCTTTGGTTTCATTACCTTCAGTTCCTGATTTCATACTCATTAGCCACAATAGTTTAATGCAAGTCCTGTCTTGTGCTGTCATTATTTTACCGCTGATGTTCTTCTGTTAAATACACAGAGAAGCTATAAATGGAGTTGTCGATAGAAATGAATTTGTTAGCTTGTTTGAGTGAGCCTAAGTACCCGTGACACTCATTAACACCCGGTTACATTTCCCTTTGCAGGACAAGTCCTCTGGCACCAACAAGCATTTTCTGTAAGCACCTATAGCTATGGTCCAGAAGCACTCAAAGTATTTTGGACATGTTGCTAATTAAAGCCCAGAGCTACAAGGGGATTTAGGTGGGACCAGCATTCCTGACAATTGTAAATGTTGAATAACACAGTAGCACAGCTGCTTTGTGCATGTGACATACCACAGGCTGGTGCTTGTGTTAGAAGTCCAACAACCCACCCAGAAGACCCAGCTGCTCAGGGAAATTGTTCTGTAGCTTAGGTTTTCCTGATTGAGCTCCATCAATCTTTGTGGGAGTAGATGAGTGCTGGTGTCAACAGCAGGGTTGACAGGACCACCGAAAGGCCCGTACAAATGGCTTTATCCTGTGAAGGATTTTCCTCCTACTGCCTGGGGACACCAGGCTGACGCACTGGAAGTGCTCTCATGCCTGAGAAGTGCTGAGATATTCAGCAGCCTCTCTGGAAGTCAGTGGTGAAACTTTGTGGGGTTGTGCTTAGTGGGGAAAATATTTGTGCCTATAACCCTTGAGGGGCTTTGGCTAGTCTGAGACTCAATGCTGCTGCGAAACTGAGGAGGGCAGGTTCCACCAAAGTTGCACTATGAGTCAACAGCCTTTGTTTGGGTTTGATGTTAGTTTTTTTTTAGCCTTTCCATTATGCACAAGTACAGAGGACAGCAAAAGAAAGTGGGTGAAATTCTGATTTCACAACACCTTTAGAGATCTTTGCAGTAGGTTTCAACTGCACTTCACTCACTTTATTTTAATGTGCCTAAACTTATGTTTGTAACAACTCTTGTGATTCTGAAAATATTCCTTCCCCTTTGTTCCCTCTGCCACTTCATTAGCATTGCAACAATAGTCATGAGGGAATCAGGAATGGTAAAATTAACTTTGAAGCCTCTTTTACTTTGGAGGATGATATGAAGACAGTGTAATTGGTAACCTGTGAATTATCTAGTGACCTAGATAATACCACTGCAAGTAATTAGTTATGGCTACAAGACAGTATTGAGGTGTGGAAAATGAGACCAAATGTTTGGTTTGGACTGGAAGGCTTCCTGCTGGATATCTGTGAGTGGTTTTACTTGCTAACTGCTGACGTTCAGTATTTAGCAATAGGAATACTTAGAGAGGAGAACCTGGAAAAGCCACAAATCCACAGTGTTGCTGGAATCTGTGGGAGGACCGGATGCCAGATACCAAGTACTAACTTTGTCATTATGTCTAATTATATAAACTGTATAATGGAGGGGTCAGGAATATAACCCAACTCTTCTTAATTTCAGCATCTTCCAACTCTCTTCTCTCCCGGTGAGGTAGTTGCTCTGTCTGAAATAAGACTCTTCACAGGAAAGAGGACATATTCTCACTCCCACATTAAAACTGCTCAGAGCTAACAATGCTGCTAGTTTAAAAATTCAAAGTATCAAATTAATAGTTGCAGTGAGACAAGACTGAAGGGAACCTTCTCTTTTCAGCCTACAGATATAACTGAAAATTCAAAACACACATTTTTGGGCACAGGAGCTCTTCAGGGTGGGAAGCAGTAGACTAAAACCAAATCATGTGTACTGGGAGTTGAGTAATACTGCGGAGTTTATCCTAACAATATTAATCCTTTAGAATCTCAAGAGAAGAGCATGCCTTGTGAATGCTAGACAGAAAAAGGGTGATTAAATCATTAGCCCCCATCATAGAGACAAGAAGTAGATAACTATCATGTTAAGGGATTAACTGGGATAAGACGTGGAAGAATTATTGTTTGCTATGAAATCAGTTTCTCAATTGCATTTATTATTTTTTAATAATAGTAGAATTATGACTTCTATTTCCCAATGTAGTATTTGGAAATATTTTGTGGACTTACGTTAGGGTTTTTTTATGTTTAAGATATGTCATGGCATGCATCAGCAAAGGCCCTGCAGGATGAAAACAGAACCCAGATACAAAGAGTGCTGATATTTCTGTGTTGGAAAGAATAGCACACTCGCTTCCTGCTGTGCCCTGGGCAGACACAAGGCCTTTGGGACATTTTTCTATTTTAGGGGTTGTGGTGGGCACTCATGAGAGAGGAACTGATAGTGCTATTTTAACACCCTGGTTTCAAGAAAAAGTCACCACAAAGCCAGAACAGTTCCTCCTACAGTGGCATCTTCAGCCTCAGTCTCAAAATGTCCTCAACCCCAAAATGATCACAAGTGATCACTGAGTTCTCCTCTCTGTATGTCACTGTGTGAGAGCCCGGAGCCAGTGAAAGGTGTGTGCTGAGTTAATGACAATGACCAGAAATTAAGAACATTGAGAATTTCCATGAAAGGGGGGGGAAAGCCTGTTAGACTACAACTTGGCAACAACTGGGTTTTGTAAACATGGATTTCTGTTTGGTGGGTTCAAAGAGGAAAATGGTGGTAAGGGAAGGAAAGCCTGCAAATGCCTTCTCCAAGCATTTACTTCTACCCTTACCTGTCTTTAAGCAGTGGGATGATTTCTTTTCTCCCCACCTTTTTTTTCTTTTTTTTTTTTTTCTTTAAAGAGGGTGTTGCCAAGGGTTGTGCTATGACAGCAGCATCCCGCAGTATGTTATTTGCTTCCTTCCTAATCAAAATATTATGGAGTTGTTATTGCACATCCCTGCTGTAATTTTGGAAATGTAATCCCCAGCATTTGGGGGATCACACTCCTCCCTGCCATGTAAACTTCCTAAGCAGATTCTCTGCCAAGTTTTCAAGTGTTCCAATTTCAAGTTATTTTGATCTTATCTCAGTTGTGTTTCCGTAGTACATTTTACCGTTAAAAATTCTTTATCTCAGTCAGAAATTACATACAATTACACTCTGTGATTGTGAACACAGGCTGTGGACTCCAGAGCTCTCTTGTTAAATGCAGACTGAGCAAAAAGTCACCTGGGCTGCTCCAGAAATTCAGTTTGAAGAGAGGGACAGATTTTGTCACTACATTTTGAACTACTGGAATCTGGCTCCCCTGACTTTAATATACCACATGTCACACATATAGATGACCCCTCTTACTTCTTCTGCTTTGGAGTATAAATCTTAATAAAGAATCCTAGAGTTTTCTTGTTTAAAAGCTTCAAAGTTCTGCCAAGAGAGCCAAGCTGACCGGGTATAAAAAATAAGTTGTTTTGACTAGTATCCCTAAATGATGCAATAGCACAAATAGGTAATAAATGTTCTCTCCTGATTCCTGAAAGCTCTCTGGAGAGCTGGGGCGTCCTGAGGGAGTTCCCCCAGCAGCTGCTTTTCACTGCTGGTTGAAATGCCTGCCATGCATAGCAAGGGCGGCGATGATTTGAGGTCCCTTCACACAGAGTTGCCTTCAGCTCTCAGCTGTGCTGCCAAAGATGACTCCCCTCCGTGCCTGCCAGCCACACGGCTTGGAAACACCCACAGCAGCTCCGGCACAGCTGCGCTGCCTTTGCTCCTGGCACACAGATTAACTCAAAGATGGAGAACATCGTGTAACAGCCCAAATCTTTATGCTGTTCCTGGGGCTCTTCTTCCTTAATGGCAAAGAACTGTTTGTTCTTTAGGATGATTATATATTTTATTATTATTTTTTTTAACACCTTTTCTTAGCAGCTTGCTGTTCCACGCTCTTTCTTGGACACCCAGGATGGCACATTCATCCCGGTGAGACTCAGGCTCTATAATCCATGGATTCATTTGCACTCACACAGTCAGAGACTTACTTCCACAGCCTGAGTTAAAAGCAGGGACTGCCATGCAAATTAGGAAGCATACCTTCTAGTATGACTCTCTGAGCATCCATAGTGTATCTTGGATAAATGAGACACTTCACACACCAAAATGATGCTTTATGCACAAAGTGTACTTGCATAGATATGTTGAGGGAGATGGAGGCAGAGACTAACTGAGGAACCAATGGAAAACTGGCTTTAGGGGAAGAGCTGAGGCAAGTCTGACCATCCCATGGAGCAGGCAGGAATGTAAAGTGCTAAGGGTGCAGACAAAAGCAGAGATTAAACCCAGAGTGCCTAATCTACCTACCTTGGGAGCAGTTGAGGTTGCTGCTCCAGGGTGTTGGTGACACTTTGCCGTAGCAAGGTGAGCACTGCATGATCCACCAGGCACTGAATGAGAGCCTAAATAAAACATTCAAACACAGATGGACACCAATAGCTCTGCCATACCATGTGCTAGTGAGGAAGAACCATTCTTATCTCCTACAGAAATGGAGCTTTACACCCTTGCGAAGCAAGCCAGTAGCAGTGGGGTCCTAATTGTCATTATGAATCCTACCTCTTATTGCCATGGAGAAATGGCTTTCAAAAAGCTTTAAGAAATATTTTACATCAGCCAAAATCTTGATAGTGCACAGAAAAGCCTTGTGTCAAAAACTCCATGTGATACTAGTGAGATAAGTAAAACATTCATTTATGAGAGTTTTTCACCCCTGGGAGCTGCTAGGGTTGCTGGAACGTACTTTGCAATCTTGGATGAGCATTCCCTAGTTTATAACCCTGGGATTTCAAATCGTATGCAAACCAGTACTCTCCTGCTGGGACAGTCCTGCAAATAAACAACTGACTGCTATTTTATGAGTCCCCTTGATTTTCTCAGTGAGACATTTCTAAGCAGCAAATAGCAAAACCAATATACATGGCATCATCTCTCTGCACTTTCTTGGAGAGCTCTAGCACTTGCAGCTGGACACTGCACATCCTAGAATGTGGGCCGATATGTATGAACCTCCCTGTCTTCTGTTTTCTTTATTACTAGTTTTAGTAAGCCTTTACTTATGTAAACCGTTTCATTTTCTAATGAAAACTACCAGCAACAGCTGATCTGTGATGTTATTCAGCTGAATTAACCAATTCATTCCCCACCAAAAATAGCATATGTTCTGCCCCTCTATGTCATGTAGAAAAAGAATTTTCCCACCAAGACCCACTCAAAACTGCTTCATCCGGACATTGTTGCTCTGTGCCATGCCCTGTACTTCCCAGTGGCTTGTGTGTTTGTTACAGCTCATGTACAGCATGATGTCAGATGTTTGCTATCATGAATGGCCAGCTACACGCAGAGCTGAACCACTGCCAAGCACAGGGGCTGCAGCAGCACTTAAGCATCCCAAACTTCCCGTCCTGGCAGCAGCAAGTATCAGGTGTGGTTCATTTGGGGTTTTTTGGTTTTTTTCTTTTGTGCACTCAGCTGTGAGGTCAGGACACTGTGGGAGGAGCCCCCGGCAGGACTTGGAGGGGGACTGGAGACAGGGAGAAAACTGCTTGAGGGGTGCCAGGCAGCACTGAGCTGGGGGATTGAGAGCAGTTGTGCCTTGATTTCATCAAGGGGGCTTCTCATACATGGCAGTCATCCTGCTGCCTACCTGGTTGGGGTCCCAGAGCCAGCCAGCCTGCAGGGAACCTGTCTGACAAACACATTGCATCCACCCCTTGGCACAAGCCCAGAAGTTCAATTCATTGAACTTCAGAAATGGGGTGTTATACCTAAAACCATAACTCTTTTGGACAAGTACACATTTTTGTTTCCTGAATCAATTTTTGCTCATGTTGTCCCTTTGACAAGTGACTGTCTACAAAATTCAGGGGAAAGGCTTGACATTATTGCAAGTAAGGGTTTCCTAAATATCTTGCTCATGAAAAATAAGGAAAAAATCTCTAATCAACATATTTCCTTAAAAATGTACATAAATTCAACATATTTGCTAAAAGTAAACATTGCATCGATGTTTAGTCTTTAACTGCAGCAGGACAGAGTTGGCTTAGATTTTAGGCAATATTTCTTAAGGGTGGAGACACAGAGCACTGGGACAGGTCGCTGAGAAAGGCTGAGGTCTTAGGGAACAATTTAGCCAACATCTGTGTAGAGTGGTCTCACCTTGGGCAGAAGGAACTTCTGCAGGTCTGGAGTAACATCTGTAGACTGAAGAACTGGGTGGAAAGAATCATTCTGATGAGGTTCAGCAAGGGAAAGTGCAGGGTCTTGCACCTGATGAGAAGCAACCTCAAGTATCACCACAGGCTGGAGGCTGCCCCGCCAGAAAGCAGAGAAGGGCCCAGGAGTCCTGGTGGATGACAAGCTATGAGCTGGCAATGTGTCCTTGTGGTCACGAGGACCAATGGATCCATTGGGAGGGCTGTAGCCAGCAGGTCAAGAGAGGTGATCATCCCTGTCTGCTCAGCCCTGCTGAGCACATCGGGAATGCTGTGTCCTGTTCTGAGCTCCTCAGTACAAGAAAGACAAAGAGCTACTTGAGAGGGTCCAGTGGAGGCCACAAAGGTGATTTGGGTCTGGAGTTTCTGTCTTACGAGGAGAGCCTGTTTAGTCTGGAGGAGACTGACGAGGGGCTCTCATTAATGCATGTAAATATCTCCAGGGCGGGGGCCAGAGCAGGGGGCCAGACTCTTTTCAGTGATGCCCAGTAACAGGATGAGGAGCAGCGGCCATAAACTAAATCACATCAAGTTTCCACACCAACACAAGAAGAACTTATTTACATTGAGGTGGCAGAGCACTGGAACAGGCAGCCCAGAGCGGTTGTGGAGTCTCCTCCTCTGGAGGCATTCCAAACAGACCTGGATGCGTTCCAGTGTAACCTCCCCTAGGTGACCCTGCCTTCGTAGAGGGGTTGGAGTAGATGATCTCCAGGGATCCCTTCCAGCCCTAACAACTCTGTGATTTTGTGGTTCTGTTTCTTCCAACCTCATTTTAATTTTCTAGGTTTCTAGATTTTTCCTTGTGCCTCTGTCCTTAACTAATGTCCCCATTCAGTGTAGGATAGCAGCCAGCAGCAGCTCCCGGCATGGTGCCAAGGTGGGAGATGGATGCCATGTGGGATACAGGAGGAGCCCAGAGGGGAGCTTCCACATGCTCATCTCCCTGAGCCACAGGAATGGTGATGGAGGCAGAAACACCATCTCCTGCTGAGGAGGTGTGGCTGCTCCATGCCACACATCACAGGCCAGGACCCCATCCCCATTATTATTGTATGATGCCTTCACCATCTCACTCAGAACTTCTACAATCAGGCTGCTGTTGTGCTAAAAGAAAAATCAACAAAAATACCAAAGTGTTCTCTTTTTAAATTTCTCTATGAATGAGATTCTCAGCTTTTAGTGCACTTTTTTCCTGGATTGCCAAAATTCTGCTGATGAGAAAGTTGCTGAGGGTTTATTTTGTAACGAGAGGGCACACGATGTAGAACACACCCTGTGATTTGCATGAGGCGACTGAGCACAAGCTGCAGTAATTTGTATTTATTTTATTGCGTCATCTTTAAACATTTTTCCTGCTTTTAAAGACTGACTTACTGTCAGGAGGAGTGAAGTGTTTTCCATGTGGCAGAGAACTTGGTGTCAGGCAGTGACCTCCTGGCAATTGCACCACCATGCTCAGCTTCTGTCCTGAGAGGACATTTTGCCAAGTAGCTTCAGCTACTAAGAAATCTACTAAGAAATCACTGTCTTCCATTCAGTGCCATGGATTTGTCTGGGGACAAACCTTTTTGGGTGAACCTGTTCCTCAGCTGTGCCTGAGTTTTCTCAACTCCCAAATATTCACAAAAGTTATGTGGCTGCTGAGTGTTTGCTGGTGAAATGGGCCCTACCAGCTCTACACATGACCACAGTTTTTAGATCAAGAGGAAATTATGATTGATGGTGATTTCTGCCTCTGCTGGTAAATTGCTTAACTTCACTGAGATGGTACAAAATGTCTTGTCAGAAAGTTACTTGGGATCTTTCCTGAGAAAGAGGTTTTCACCTTCAGGTGAGCTATAACTTTCATTTAATATTTTAGCATCTCTTTCTGTCAGGAAGTGTCTCTCTCAGGCCTCCTATGCAACTGCTGAGGCTTACCTGGGCCAGGGGCTTAATTTAGGTGATGCTACACAACCAGCTCTTCAAACTCCTTCCTTCTTTGTCCCTTTTCTCTTTATCCTCTCCTTCAGTGGAAAAAATTTGGCAAAGGTGTACCCAGATTTAGCATCTTTCTCACTCTGATTCTGCAGTTCTGTAGTCCCATGACTTCTTTACAAATTATGAATTGTCTTCGTGAAGACCATGTTTCCAGCCCATAACTAGATTAAGTGATTGCTTAGCCAGTAGGAACTGGTGTTTGGCTAACAGTGATTTAATTGGATTTGCGTTTGCTCTCCAGGATAGTATATTTGTGTTAGTTAAACTTGACCTTTTTAATAGAAAATTTATATCTTCTGTTCTTAGGTAAGTTTATTAGCTGTGTAGCAAAATGTTGTACAGCTCTGTACTCCCACTATGGGCCTTTTGGGGGATTCTTTGGTTGTTTTTTTTGGTTGAATTTTTTTTGTTTGCATCCTGTCAAACCCTCAGTTTCAATCTACAGTGTCTATGTCTGATGGTTCCTTGGTCTGTACACAGCTTGGGAGCAGAGGAGACACCCTAACTCCAGCAGCCAGCGTAGATTTTTGGTGTATTAGGCCATAAAAAGCAGCTATATCTGTGCAGCTTGGGATGTGAAGCTCGGAGGCTTCCCAGTCTCCAGGGACAACTGAATAAAGGACGTTACACTCTTGGATCTTCCTGTACCTGTTCTTTCCTCAGAGCTAAGATACTCAGCAAAATAACTGTACAAGGAATACTTTGAGAAACAAAGTGCCACAATGCATTAAAGAGAACACAGTGAACATGATCAGAAGTGAAACCACGCAAGCAAAGCAGAGGAAAGCTCTAGGCAAAAACAGCTGTCACACAGTCCTTGGCATTGGGAGTGTGTTTCTGCCCAAGGCAGGTGACAGCAGGGCTGTGGGGCCCGGGCAGAGGTGTGAGAAGCAGAGGAACAGCCCAGGGCTGGGCACAGAGGGCTGAGCAAGTGGTGGAGGCACGTAGGACATTTTCTAGCTGTGCTCCCAGCAGTCTGTCCCCTGGGACACGGGCGCACAATCCCTCCAGTGACTGACTACCGACTCGCCATGAGTGCATCAGCCATCTGGAAAACAGCTGCCTTCTGCCTAAGAGTGTGGCCACCTCTTGGCTATTTGGGTCTTGCCCATCTGACTCTTCCTCCCATCTCCATGGTACAGGTCCTGGCAGTGCTCCAAGTAGCACCATCTTTTCTTTTTGTTCTCTATTCTATGCCCAGGCAAAAGTCTTGGTACTGCCTGCAGGTACCGATATCTTCCTCACCAAAGAACACCAGTCCTCTCACCCTGCAGTTCCTGAAGGCCAGCCACATGCTTAACTCCAGAAAGGGTGGGCTGTTTTATCAAGTGGGCTGGGGTTTGTGGGTTTTTGGTTTGGGGTCTTTTGTTGGAAGGGTAGGGTAAAGCTGTAGGACAAAAAGAAATCAAAAAGACGTGTCTTCATTTATCCCCTTTTAAACCTGCATGAAACTTCTGATCATCTCACCTGTTTTTTTTAAGGCCTGTACCTCTGTCACAGACAGAAACAAAACCCTGAGTGACAACATTCCTGAACCAGGAAATTTTGAACTCTATATTGCCTGTACCCAAATGTAATATCTTCTAACATTTCATTTGAATTTGAGCAGCAGATAGTAGACAAGAAAACAAACCTAGCTCTTTAAGGTAAGACCCAGATTAAATCTTTCATTTTACACTCTGCAGATTTTATCTCCTAAATATTTGATGTTATCCTTTAAATGCCTACTTCCTGGCTCTTAGTTTTGCAAGTGATGAGAACATATCTAGTCTAGCAACTCTGTATCTTCTGAATAGATCATACTGTATGTGCTTGGGCTGGCAGTCATTGCTTCCTTGGTGGAGGAAATGAAAGGAATCAAGTTTTTCACCGTCTTGGTGATAAGAGAAATTCAATACCTTCATTGCCTACGCAAGCAGAGAGTCTCTTTTTAATCACATAGCACTAAAAGCAAATGAATTTACCTCCAGATCTCCTACCATGGATTCATAACACATCCCACTTTCATCACATAAAATAATGAATAAATAATGTAGGAAAAATGCTTCTAGCTATGAGTGGCATCCTTATTACAGGAACGTAGCATTTCAGACTAGAAAAATTTCTGAGCAAACTCACTGAAATGAGTTCTAAAATAGCTGCCATAAAATTTCACAGAAAGCCAGTATGAAACAGAGAAGGCTTCTTCCCACCAGAAACATCAGGAGGCTAAGAGCAGCTGGGAAAAAGCTACTGTAACTATCACAGAAATAACAGGAGTGAGGTCATGCAGGAACACCTCGCACCCTGTGCTGCTGCTGGATTTGCTGGGCAGAGGGAACCAGTTCACTCAGTCCTTGCTGTGAGGCACCAGCCCAGCTGCTGTCCCACAGTACTTAGGCCTTTATTACTGCATTTTAATTACAGCATGCTCAGAAAAAGAGAACCTCTCCATCCCTGATTTCCACACCTGCTGGATAAATCAGTGAGGGAATGCCAGCCACACATGAAAACTCCCTGGCTTTAGCCTCAACAATGGCACCAGAAACCAGTGCAGCTGGCTTTTATGGGTATTTTTAGGTTGTGATCTGGGGGCTACATAGATCTTTCAGCTTTCTTGCGCCTCTCTCAGCCCATTAGGTGACAAGGGGGTCTGTCCCTGGCACATCTGCTGGCAGCTGGTGTGGTGGGGCAGAGCCAAGGAAGGGGGGTGCAAGGAGGGGCTGCCTGCTCAGGGAAGAGTTGCTGTGGGCATTGCCCCATCACCCTGATGCTGAGCTACACTGCTGGGGCAGGACTTGCCAGGGATGACAGAAAAAGTAACCGAGTGGAAGCACTAAAAAACGCAGTCACAAAATTAATGCCCTGTGCAGAGGTAGTCATTTATCTGATGTTGAGTTTTGAGCAGTGAAACAAATAAAGACAATAAATGAGGAGTGAAATTCAGTGTAAGTAGTTTGCAAGTCATTCAGTGAGAATCTTATGTAAATTTGCATGCAGAAAAGTTCTCATAGTAACCAGCTTTGTAGCATTACCCTTGCTCATGAAGGTTTTTGTGTATTTTCAGCAAATCTCGTATGTCTTTTGTTGGTTCTCTTAAACTAGTTGTGGCATGTAGACATCTTCCTGACACAAACAGAGCTGCTTCACTGCTCTCTGCCCTTCAAAATGCTGGTGAAAAGAGTTGTTTGTCCCTAGCTTGAGTTATTTGTGTCAGTTGTCCTCAGACAGTGAATTCTTCATGAACTTCCATTTTTATTTGGGTAATTCATCAAAAGAATTATTTAGCTGTTCCCAACACTTGCAAAGTTGCAGCAATACCATTTATCAACCATTTCTGCATTAATACACTTTGAATACTCAATTTCCCAACTACCAGTCGACTCTGTATGAAAAGGGAGCATCACCGCATATGAGCAGAGTGCTCACTGTTGGTGGAAACGAGTGGGATGATCCTCTGGGATGCTGCAACTCTGGCTGAAAGGATGAAAGACCTGGAAGACCATTCTTAGTTGGAAAATAAGAGGAAAGGACTGAAAAGGGATCTGCTGCTTGGTGTATTCTGTATTTTCTGCACAGAAAATTTCATTTTTGCCAAATAGAGTCAGAGTGTCAGTGCATGGGGATTGGGTCATGTTGTCATCTGAGTCTTCTTCACAACAGCCTTTGGACTGAATAGCCTCAGCTTTTCACTTATAGACTGAGAATCCAAAAGGCTTTTTATGTCATTCCTGTTGAAATAAAACCTTCTCCTTGCTGAAAATTAATTATTGAGTATTCTGCTGCTTTATAATATATTTATGTGCTCTTGGGAACCTCTTTCTGTTAGAACACAGAAAGCAACATCTTAAATGCAGCTCAGGCAAGAGAAGTGCCCAGCTCTGCTTTGTGATGCCTTTCCTGCACGTAGATCAGGAGGTAATGTGCTATCCACAGGCAGTGGGCACTGCCCACAGTGGGTGTGCCTTGATCTCCTGAGCTCTGGCTATGAAATGGAAGATAAAGAGAACCCTGATGTTCAGGATGGGCTGCTGCTTCTACGCAAGGAGCTTTGCTCAATGGACTTACCTCAAATTCAGGTTAAATGAGCACTGTGCAAGCCTGCAAGGAGCTGTATTTTATATTGTGCTGAATTTCCCAGCTGGGCTCATGCCCATGGCAAGTGCACCTTCCAGGGGCGTGGCAGGCACCATGGCTGGCAGCTGCCATAGCCCCCTCATTCTTGCTTCCCATTCCCAAAGGGACAAATGTCTGCAGTGGAGTGTTTTGGTGACCTTTTTGCTTCTGGCTTGTGCAAGTGTTTTTAATGAATGTAATTTTACTGTCGTGTGTGTAAGGAAAGGCCAGCTAACAAAGAGCAGTGTGGTCTGAGGACTGGATCGCAGAAGCTCCCCTGCTCCTGTTAGTAGTCTTCTCCACCAGCACGAGCCAGCCACTGAGGAACACATCTGTGTCTCAGGTGGCTTTGCTCTGCTCATGGAGCTGTGGAGCAAGCAACTGAGGGCTGAGAGTTCACCCACATCAGATCTGACAGATGGAGGCTGTGCAGCACAGCTTTGCTCTGCCTTCCCTGTTTCCAGAAAAGAGGGCTTGAGCAAGCAAGGATTCCTCACCCCCACTTGCTCGAGCTCATCAGAGCCAGGCAGTCACTTGAGTGTGACTGAAGGTGAGAGATGGAGGAACAGGAGAGCATGGGCTGAAAGCTCAGTGTACTGCTGCTCTGGTAGCTCGCTTTCACTCTCAAAAAGCAACAAAGGAAGTAAAATCCACAAACTCGTAGGGCTGGGTCAGTCCTTCTGTTGCTGTTATGCTGTTAACATTTTTTGTGATCCTCCTACACTGAGTTTCTTTCTTCTTAACCAAGCTTAACCTTGACCGCTAAGGAAAAAAATCATCTAGAAACTTCGAATTCAGTGATTCATTGCACAAGTTATTGCATTTTCTAAAACATAATCTACTCTAAAGTCCTAATTGCATGCTTATTGCCTGCCTCAAAATTTGCTTTTGGCCTTGGAAATGGAAACAGCCATATTCAGGCACACTGACAGAGCTGGGCCTGCAAGAATAGCAGTGATGGATTGCTTGCCTAAATGCTAAAGCAAGTGGGGACCAGAGGGGATTTTATTAAAACCTTCAAGAGAAGACCTCTTACTTTGCTTTAATCAGTCACAAATACCCAGGTGCAACGCAGGGACAACTGGGCACTCTGGGAAGAGGTATTTGGGGGAGTTGCCGTTAGGTAGCATCCCAGCCTTGTGGTGCAAGGAGAGAAGAAAAATAATTAGGCTATCTCTCTGACAAGGCACTCAGAGGGAAAATAAACATGAAGAAATAAAGATTAAAACTCTGTGTAGGTTTCATGTATGAGATGGCTCATACATGTATGAGGAGTTTCCTTCAAGTGTTTCTTTCCCACCTCCAGTTCCCCGTTGCCCCCAGCAACATCCTCCCTGCAGCTTGTCTGCTCCATTCATCAGCTGCAGGCTGGAAAAGCATACTTTTTGGGAGGAAATAACACTGCTTGGATGCTAAGAGGGGAAAAAAAACATTATTATTTGCTTTTAGGAAGGAAAACACTGCAAAACCAAAGGGTTTGGATTTACTCAACTCTTTATTCAAAATGCAAGCCCTGAATATCAGCTTGTGAGAGTAACAAGATTTCGTTCATGGCCAGCTGCATAGGCCTGGCTGTGTTTCAGCCAGGGGGCTTTGCTTGCTCCCCCTGCACAGAGGAGATATGTGGCTCTGGAGGAGATCCCCTCACGTCTCCCACGGCTGCCTCCATTTTCACACTTAACTTCCCAGGCAGTGCTGGCCACACCTGGAAACCCTAACATAAATTTGTCTGCCTAGCATCTTTCTTTAGTCTCTCCTAAGTCTTAAATTTACCAGAAAACTTGCCAGCAAGATTCAGAGACCAGATTGAGATTAATTTAAAATCTGGCCGACAAAAGAAGGCTCAGAGGGAGCCAATGCTGCACTGAATATGTCACCAGCTGCCTTTCTTCTCTGCTCTGCTCCAAAAGACAGCCTATCTACTTCAAACAGGCAGGCTTCTTTTCCCACCTTTCTCAGATGTTTTTAAGCAACCTAGTTTTAGTCCATGGGGGTTGGGGTTTCTTCCTTTGAAAATGTGAGACCTTCTGGGCATCAACTACCAGGAGAGTGCCAGTCACCAAAAGCAGGCGGTTTTGGAGGGTTACCAAAGCTGCTGCAGAGGCAATTCTCCACGGGGAGGAGAAAGGTTCAGAACTTGTTCTCAGCCAGCTTGGTCCACACTGTGAAACCCTTGCAAAAAGGAAATGGTCTTCCTACGTGTCGGTTTTGACATTGCCATCCTGTTTCTTTTCTGCATTTCAGCATGCTAATTGCCTGGAAAGGTGGGGGGTAAAAGATCTTATACTTAGATCTTTGTGTAGGTGCTGTTGCTAAGATGCATGATGGAAAAAGAAAAATTCCTTTTTTCTTTTGATTTTATTCCCACCCTGGCCCTACACTGCAGAGGAGCAGGGAGGAGGATTAGCATTCCCTTGCACACTAGCCCAGGGTCTGGCAGAAGGGAAGGGTGCTGTGGCAGGGGGCAGACACCCAGTGAAAGGTGGGGAGAGTTTCCTGCTGGGGCTCTGCCTCACACAACAGTGATGGCAAAGGTGAGCTTGCAGCTCCTGGGCAAGGCTCACCACTGCTCACCAAGCCAGTCCTCACTCGGCTGCTCCCTCCTGCCAGCCTCCCTGAGCAGTTTCATCTGTCTGCCCATCTCTGCAACTGGGTGGACAATGTGAAGTCAAATTGAGATAAAATATACTTCCCTCCCACCCCCAAGTTTTTTCACAGCTTTTTTTTTTTGCAACACTCTGCAGAGACCGTGAAGCAGGACATGCTGGTGTGTCTTCCACAGTAGCTGCTTTGTCGTTCAGTGTAGATCACTACTTTGTTATCACCAGTTTAATGTCTCTTCTTCAGTTTTGAAGCCTTAGGATATTATATCAACCATAACACTGTCCTGTCCTGGAAGAAAACTCTGCCAACAAGGATATGCTGTTTGTTTCTGGTTCTCCTTCTTTTTGGCTGGCTTACATTATTTTCTATTAACCATGAATATTATTTCTGAATTGCCTGTTACGTAAAATACTAAAACTCATTTACATCAGACTGAGCCATTTTTTGTTTACTGTGAGAAACTAACTCCACAGTCCACTGCTCTTTAGAAGAACCTCATACTAGCTTCAATGTGTGTGTGTGGTCTCTAAACAAGAGTTAAACTTGCTAGAAGAAGAAAATTCAAGAGATGCAAACAGGAAGAAAAGTAATTGCATGAAGTGCCACATTTTGCAGAAACTCTTGTTGCTATTTTTACTTTTGTGTGTTGTACCGCTCTCTCTGAAGTTGCTCTCTCAGCAAACAAGGCCAGGATGAAAGACAGGCTGATTAGCAAAATCAAGGCTGCTGAAGAATCACTGATGCAGTGCGTGGTGATCTTTCCGTGAGCCAGCTAAGCATTAGTCCAGCAATGCAGCAGGAAGGACCCAAAATCCTGGCCATGTACAGACAGTGGAAGGTTTTAGGTACCTTCTAGGAGTGAAGTTTGTTTGGGATACCAAGGCCAACAGTTGCCATTATTTAAAGCTGGAAAAGCTGCTTTTGGCTTCCTGTCTTAAACTACTTTATATTTTCAGGGTAGAGAACTGCAGATGTATGCAAACGTTTGCAGAGATTTCCTCATTCTAAAATACTCTACAAATGCTATCATGGTTTGTCCACTCAGCTGCCAGAATTTCTTCCTGAAAGATGTGCATGTGACTCTTCACTACTTTCTTTTGAGGGACTCTAAGTCCGCATTCCTTCAGTTGATCCCCCTGCTTTGCAGGGAAGGGAGAACTGTTACTCTTCCGTTCAAAGCAAGCAAATCCAAAAATGCCAAATAGGTCTGCTGTGGTCATTACACTGTTTCTGAGCTGTTAATCACTTCAACAAATTGCAAAAAGGGAGATGCTGTGCTGATTTTTTTTTTTTTTAATTCTTCTTCTCTGCCCTACTTTGTAGGAGGAAAAATTAAGCAATACCTCCAGGAGAGCTATTACCAGCCCTTGCACATCTAGGCCCTGTACATTCTCTGTGCCACTTGCTCAAGGAGGAAGGCAAACAGGGTGGGGATGCCTCGCAGGGCCATTTCCTTTACCACAGGTTCCGTTCTCAGCTATGCTTTTTTCCTAGGGCTTCAGATAAAGGAGAAGTTAATGCTGCTGTTGCAATTATTCGGAGAACTCAATCCGAGAGTGTAACCAATGTACCAAAAGGCTGCAAACACAAAACAGGGACATTTTGCAGAACAATTTCTCAAAAAGCTACCTGAAATACAGAAAGGAATAGGCCCATCTCAACTTTTTTTTTGTCCTTTAGAAAAGTGTTCTCCTCTGCTGACACATGCATAATGCTGGGGGTCGTGTGGGGTGGATGAGGCCTCTACATTTACCAGGAGTGTCTCTATGACTCTGAGAGACCACTCTGGCCAGACTGCAGAGTTCTGTGCAAGCAGACCTTTCCTACCCCTGCCGGTGGCTGGCAGCGCACACACTCACCCACTTGCTTGGATAGCTCGGGCATTACCAGGATTCGGAATCCCAAAGGGCTCAGACGCATGGAATTCTGAAGACATTTCAAGAGTCAGAAGAGTGCAAAAGAGTGTCCCCTTGTTATAGGGACACTCAGGCAATGGTCAGGGGGCACAGGGGCAGAGAGAGGGCAGGGGGATGCAGTGACCACTAATGGGGAGAGGGGAAGGGTGGAGTGAGGGAACAGGTCAAGGCCAATGAACACAGGACCATTAACATTTCAAGGCAAGGTAGCCTAGGGAGAAACCATTTAATTCTTAGTGGTATTTCAAACTTTAGGCAGTCCCACCAGCCTGACTCTGCAGTTTTGGGCCCTCTCAGCTCCTTGGTAGCGCCCAAGGTGGACTCAGCCACCCCAACACATGCACAATATGCAATATGAGAGTTTATCCATCCTTTGGATACAGCTCTTTGTTTTTCTAAAGCCAAGGATCTCCAGTTTTAATACAGCCCCACTACTGACTGTGCCATGGCCACCTGTAGTTTATGGGTTGGAACTGGGGAAGGATCAAAAATTGCCACTGATAAGATTAAATGCTCAGATTTCTTGGGACCTTGGCATGAGGTGTTAGGGACACATGGCCTGGGAGATAGCACCTAAGTCAGGGCCACTATCAGCAAAATTTTCACTGAAAATGGGCTGGGCTTGAAGCCAAGTGACCTCACTGGTGAAGCTGATGTTACACTGTCTTTGCCATTGCCTGTGTGAGCTACAATGAAGCGATGCCTTCCTACAAAACAGAGGAAGTTCAATGTTTAGGACTGTTTCAGCTCTTGGAGATACAGGATCTGTGTTAATGAAGCTGTCCCATCTGACCATTTGGATGCCACTCTGACAGTCACCTTCCCATTACCTGAGATTTTAGCTGCTGAGACCGAAGCCCCTTTCAGGGGGAAGTTCCACTGAACCAATGGGTTCCCCATTTGGCACCATGCGCACACCACGCTCACACAGACAAGTTTCCCTTATCCCTTCAATTCCATAGCAAAGTCTCAGACATCTGGTATCTTTAAGTAATGTAACCGTGCTGCTGTGACAGAGTAACAGCTCAACCTGGGGGGCAGGGGGGTTCCCAAACAGAGGAATTCCTGGGCTTTGATACCCTTACAGTTTTTGCACCCACTCTTGACCCTGACTAAATTTCATATTCCTGCCTGCAGCATTTTTTGCAGCAGCAATTTATTAAGTCCATTAGTCCCTGCTAAGTGACACTCTGCAATGTTATACAGTAATTTGTAGCATTTTGGGGACTGATGAGAAGAATGCATTGTAGGCAAGGGGGAAATGTTGAGACTTGGCAGTTTCCTGGAAATGGAAGCAGCTAGGTCAGACTGCCTGAGAAAAATGCACACTTGCTCCTTTGGGAGCAGCCCCAGGCAGCGTCTGAGCCATCTCACAACTGAAGCTGCCCATCTCACCCACAGTTTGCCAGAAGATGGGAGAATGTCTTTTAAAAAACCCTTTGGCAAAGGAAAAAACCCACACTGTCTTGCTAAATACCCAGGATCAGTTCTGTCAAGAATCATCTCCTGGCAGCAGCACTGCTGGTTGGAGCTGGAAGAAGGTAAGACTAAGGGAGAAGACCAGCTCCTGAACTTCCAGCAGCTGGAGAAACTGGAAACACAGTGTACACAATGAAGATCAGTAAAGGCCTCCAGACTGAATAGTCCACAGACAGAATTATTAACGTGAAGGAAAGGCATTTGTCCACAGACTTCATTTGTTTGACAGTGTGACCTGGGAGTTTAAAATTATATTTCCTGGGGCTTTCACTGCATTTCCAATTTTAGTCTACCTAAAGGGAAGGAATGGGAATTCATATATTTTTTGAAATATTACTAAAATAATGTTGTGAATCACCTCGCAACATCCTTTGCCTGGGATGGAAGACATACAGCTGAACAATGAGATGACTTTCTTGCCTATATTTCCTCCAACACCCAGGGTAGTCAGTGCTGGAGAAAAAATGTATTCTTGACAAGAATTATGGCAGAGAAAATTTCAATTGTCTTGTGACTTTGACATAGGCATTAGAATATTGTCTAGATCTCTTGGTTTAGAATTTTCGAATTTGTTCATAAAGATAAAAATATTATATAGTTGATATCTAACTCTTAGCTAAAACATAAGATTTTGATGCTTAGCAGGATTGAGCATAGTTGTTGGTTATGCTGGGGATAGCAACCATGTTTTTATGGTATGCAGACTGCTTCTCTTTAACAATTTATAGCAACAATCTGAGGGAAGCCCATGGGATTTAATCATGAAAGGATGAAAAACTGATCCTCTGTTCTTTGATGATGACAATGGCCTCACTGGATTACAGAGGAATAGGTAACAAAAGAACTAGGAAGAAAGAATGAAGACGAAAGCAACCAGACATGAAGATTTCTAACAGAAGGAGAAAGATATTAGGGATACTTAAATTGCTTGAAATAGCAAAAATATTCCCTTCCTAGTCAAGAGCCACTGGAATGTGCTGGACCCCTCAAGCAGTGGGAAAATTCAGCACTTGGCTAAGTGTCACTGAGAAATAAATCTAACAAGTAGAAATCCAGTATTACTCAATATAGCTACTCTAGCAAAACAGCACTAACTCTAACCTCAAGAGATCCCCTATTCCCACTGCCCTCCCCTAAGGCAGAATCAACTATTCTTATATTATTCCCAATAGCTACTTTTCTCCTCTGTTCTTCAAAAGCCTTATATATGCTTTGTAGGTTAAAGCAGAACTCTGATTCACGCAGCACTGACTCACCCAAGCACTGTCTCTGCTGCTTCACTGTCTTGGCTGTTAGAAAGTGGTTTTTCCTAACTTACATCTCCCTATTTTCTGCTAGTTTGCTACCTAATGTTCTTCCTACTTTGCTTCTTCCATTCTGCAGTCTCGCTTCATGACACCTTGCTCACAACTAAGATGAAAATGAGGGCTTGAGCCCTGCCCATCTCCTGTATTTGTTCTCTCTCCCTCAAATGAGGCAGCTACAGTTTCTCCAAATTTTCCCCTAATTTCCCATTTCCTAGTCCTCAGAGAGGTCTGGTAGTTCTCCTCAGGAGCATCACCAAACATTCTCTATCCTCCTTGAACTGAGATGTCTGAAAGCTGTGTCCTGCCTTGGCAGAGGCCTTATTACCCTCAAACTGCCTGAATTGCTTTGTGTCTCTGCCTTTAATCGCACCTGATGGCAAGCTGGTTTTGGGTGCTGTTGCTGAATCCCCTCTTGCTGCCTCCAGCCTTCTTTCTGAAAACATGCTACTAAAGTAGCCATCCCTCAGCCTGGATTTATAATAATTATTCCTGCTGGAGCATAGTACTGCACAGATCATTCTCTTGCATTTAATTGTTTCCAGACTGCTTCTCCAGTTTGTCACTATTAGCTTGAATTTTGATTCTGTCCTCCAGTGTACATATGCTGGAAAGCCTGGCATCTGCAATTGTAATGAGTGTGATCATATCTATTCTGGGATATTAAATATCATCTAGGATATTAAAGTGTATATTGAATAATACCAGATCCAGGGCTGAGCCCTGCAAAATCATGCTTGACCATTTTCTTATCTTTTGATAATGAGCCACTTGGGAACTACTTAACTGAGTACAACTTTCAAGATTATATTCATTCCGTAGAGGTTTCATCCAGCACGGTTTGCTTCCTCCCTTTGAATTGAAATAATATTTTGCTATGAGAAGATAACAGGCCAAATGATACTGGAATGAAAAAAGACTGTCTTGGAAGCAGCCAAAGTTACCTTTGATGGGCTGGTGGGATGTGCTAGGTGTTGAAGATTGCAGTGTCACACCTGAGTGTTCACAAATGCTACTCATCCCTGTAGCACGTGATGGGTTCACCAGTAGGGCACCAACAACACGAACAACACGTGTACCATGGCTCTTGCTCGCTGCTGTGTGTGTCTGCTGGGGAGTTGAGCAAAAAAGCTAATGTACCACAGGGTCCTCAGGAACCACTGTCCTGCCCTGAATGGTTCCTGAAGCCTGTCCCTTTTTTCAGCTCTCCAAAATGCATGGTGTATATTTCATAGCCTTGTGAAGATTTGTGCACAGGGCTCCTAGTGTCTGTGAAGTTGGGTGCAGTGAGTCTTTTACCAGCCTGGCCTGCTGACTTTTATTCTGGATGGTAGAAGGGAGAAATTCCCCCAGGTTTTCTCTGGAACTGAATATCCCTATTAAAAAAAAAAAAAAAGAAAAAAAAAAGTGCTTGTATTTTTGGAAGAAAAGTGTGAAAAGTTTCAAGAGTTGGAAAGAAAAAATTATACTAAGCTCTGTCAGACACTGACACAGACTGTCTAAACATAATCTAAGTCCCTGGAGACCGTGTAACTTGCAAATGATTTAACAACTAGACAAGTTATTGTAACTCTATTTATCAGGTTTCTGAGGAACATGTTTTGCTGAAGGACTGACACTGCAGCAATATGCAGAGCAAAACTTTTACAAGTACTCCAAATGCATGTGAACACTGACTTTCCCAAACTGACCAGTGTCAGCTACCTTTCTCTAGGTTCTCTTTCATACTCTCTCTACCTCAGGGTCATCTGCCCTTCATTTACCACTTTTTTCCCTTCCTTGTTTTCCATGTAGATTATCCCACCAAATGCAATCTTCATTCCCAAAATAACCTCAGAACAAAGCAGAGCACTAACTACCCCTGTGACATGCAACTTTCTGTATCTAGAGAATCTTTCTAGTGCTGGAACAGGGGAAGAGGTGAATGCAGAGCATTTTCAGACAGAAAATGGACAGCTCATCTCTCCTGCTGCTTGTGGAGGTGTTGGTAACTTAAGGTAGTTGAATTAAAACAACCCCAAAACTTCTAAATGGCACAATTTTTTACAGTTCTTTTTCATAGGGAATGACTTTTAGTCCTGTATCTAAAAATAAAACATCAGAACACTTGACTTTTTCCTGGATCAGAAATTCTAATAAACTAAGTTGCAAGGGAAGAAGAGTAAGGTTGGAGTAATTTAAAGAGGCTGCTGTAGAAGTTGTCTCCTTTTGCTTGATCCACCCTTGTTTTTGACATTTCCCCAGGCTCCCCCGCTTTTTGTTGACAGGCTCTTAGAAGATGGGTGGTGGCTTTTTCTGAGAGCAGCATCAGATATGGTTACATGAAAAATATGCACGTGAGAGTTTTGCAGCAGATGCAAAAATTTACTGGGGAATTTTGTGTGTGTGTGTGTGTGTGTGGAGTGGGGCTTCATAAGCCAACAGGTGGAAAGAAGTTACTGTGTTTCAGAACTACCCAACAAGAATGAGAAAAAAACCACTTCTTGTGGGTACAGAATGGAAAAAAACTGCAGATACGCTACAAAACAAAGCAGAGGGAGGGAGACGCTTTGTTAGGCTGATGGTTGAGATCAGCAAAGACACGGCCACACAAACAGCCACGGCAAAATCCTGCTGCCCCAAAGGCAAAGATGGAGCAGGGAGAAGGGGAAGCTGGGAATCCACGTGAAGTGGTCTGTTTTTGTCCCTGTTAATTTATTCTGTCTCCAGGGAAGGAGCACCGTGCTCCCCAGGGGGACAGGTCTCTGGAGGAACATCACTTGCTGTGAGCAATGTAGGTGAGGCTGCCGTCAAGGGACGATGTGGCAAACGGGAACGAATCAAAGCAACTCCTCTTCGTGCATCTGCAATGGAGGCTGAGTCATTGCCATTCATCACCAGCCCGACTGGTGTGTTAATTCTGGTGACAGTTGTTTTCGGGAGAGAGGACAGCTTTTGATGCTTTTTAATTCCTGAAAATAAAAGAAAAAAGGGCTGTCAAGGTAACAGGCATCCGGAGAGGCTGACTGAAAATAGTGGGTAAGGAAATAGCTTTAAGTCCCAGGGACATGCAGCATAAAAGGGAGCTGCCACGATAACCAGGACAGTGTGGCTTGCTCCTTCACGTTTCTGAAAGAAGCAGTAAATGGCTAAAACTTCCCATGCCCAAGTTACTAATGAGCTCCAGTTGCAGAACCATGCAGAAAGTTAGTATTCCTGTATTTTCTCTGTGATTATTCCTGCTGGGTTGTCTGGTTTGACTATTCACATCTGTGTCTGTAGCATCATTTATCTTGCAACTTGTTCTAATCAAGCCCAAAAACCTTCCTCAACAGAGCAGAAGCCTCTTCTGGCCCACTCCAATCCTCAGAGACTGTGAGGCACCACAGCACCCTGGGGCAGTTTAGCCACTGACTTTACAAGGGCTCGAGACTTCTGCCAACCACTTTCTGCTGTTTCAAGGAAACCAGGGGCAGCAGCTGCCCATTGCCAGGAGTGGGTCTTGCCCACTTTAAGCTTTAAGACAAGACCCTGTGGCTGTCTTCCCTTCAGCACTTCTCCTGTACCTCACCCCCAGCAATCATTTCACCTCTACAAGCTCAGGGCTGGGAACCCCTGCCTGGTTCCCAGCCCTGACCTGGGAAGCAGGGCCTGGAGAGATGGCACAACCTTCTGGGCCAGCATTCCTTCCCTCCAGACTGATGCTTTTCCTCTGCAGCCTTCATGTCTCTTACTATTCCTCTCTTCATACCTCTCTCTCTTGCTGATCCCCTCTTCTTCTCTGCTTCCCCTCATCACCCAATAATGGTGTGTCTCTCTTTTTATTGCTTTCTCCATCTATTCAGCACCATGGCAAGAGGGCCATACTGAGGCAGAGGGATGCTTTTGTTGAACACAATAGGGAATAGCAGCTACCATCTAATCAGAGGTGGTCCTTGCCTGAAAATATCATTTCAAATAAGCAGAGCAAGAAAAAGGGTGAGGGAGAATGTGTAGAAAGGAGGAGTGACTTCCCCAGGGCTGTCCAGCAGGGCCAGAAACAAGTCCTCTCTCTTTCCCATTGGGCCAAGCTGTCATGTCCATGGGGATTTGAACAAGTGTAATTTTAAGGCAAAGCCAAATATGAGGAGGGCTTATTGGGAATGGAGTTCCTTAAGAAGTTTTGCTGCGTGGCAGAGGAACAACCCAGCAGGCAAACCACAATGCCCCACTAAAAACCACTCCTGGGATGTCCTTGGCTTCAACCACATCCACCTGGGAGAGCACAGCTTCCCAAACCTGTCAAGGCAGCAACTCCCAGGTTGTGCAACCAAGACACCTGATGTGACAGCAAGCAGGAGGCATGAGCAGGTGGGATGCAACACCACTTTCCAGGGATCTTGCACCCAAAGGAATGCTGTGCCTGAGCTGGGAAGGGTCTCTTCATCTTCCTATGATGACCAAAGTGCTGCCGTAGGATTTGCTTGGCCTGGGCTGGGGTGAGATCAGGTGCTTCAAATGGACTTGTCCCATCTTCAGTTCAAGTTGTGCAGTGCCTTGCAGACATCCACTGGGAGAGCTTTAAAAAATCCTGACATAATAACTAGAGAAGAGCTCATTATATCTGTGACTCATCTGCCGGAAGCTGCAGCGAACACGGCTGCTGTGCTGGGAGTCTCGCTTCCAAGGGTGTGGTGACACATGCAATTACTCGACTGAGTAATCACTACTCAGTTCAGGTTTACTGTCATTACTTTCTAACTGCTGATAGCAGAGCTGTGGGGGACTGCCTGTTCTAGGCCCCACAGTGGACAGACATACATATGAAATAGCCATGAGTGGACCGATTAAGGCAGCAAGGCTATGCAAAGCTCAGACGCTATCTAAAGGCCAAACGTATTTTTATACAAGTTTAGAGTGAGTTAGTTGGTAGGTAAGGTCCTCTTATAAACTGAGAGACCTGACACAAAGGAGTCAACTTGCTTTATAAATTTCAAGAAACACAGTGACAGAATGCACCAGTGTGATGCTGAATTAGTAGTGACAGAGTTACTCAAATCATACTCTTATTGTTGGCAGACAGCAGGTTTTACTTTGGTGTTCTGTTGTACACCTGATTAGGAAGGTCTTTAGATTTGGGAGTTCACCACAGACTGTGACTTGAGTGAGTGTAAGTGTGAGAATCATGTGCCTGCCGAGGCATCTGCCCGTGGGAGAGCTGCCATCACCTATGGCTTTCCAGCTTGTTCCACATGTCCATTGCTATGGGCCACCCCAGTGGGTGAGAAAGTGACGTCACTGCTGCCGTGCTAAAAGAAAAATTAGTTCCATGAACATATGAGAGTGAGAGAGCCTGGGGGTTTCCTCATGTCACACTGTCCTGGGGTGAAAGGGAGGAGTTGCTCTGCAGTCCGAGCAGGGTGAGTTGTTCCCCGGCACTACGTCTGCCACCAGAAAACATTCCCATTCATATGCAAAACTCTTCCACCCCGGGCTGCCGGGACAGCCGCTGCGCAGCTATGGCATTCTGCAACAGGGCAGGGTGCATTTTGAGCCCGACCTGCCTCTGCTGCAAAACAAACTTCTCTCTCAGCAGTAAGGACACCCCACCTCAAAGCTCATCTCAAAGGCTGACTGTAAAAACAAGCGGCGTCATTTGTATGAATGAGATTGTTTTTGTAAGTGCAGATGCGGAAGCTGTTACCACCAGAATGTTTAGGAAACTGGTGAAAGGAAACAGTCGAGCTGTAGCGTAGGAACAGGTTCAAGCACTCGGCTCTGGCTGCGCCCTGAGCTGCATCCTTGCCACCATGCAGCACTCCCAAGAAGATTTGACTGCACCCGGGGAAGAAGATGATTCCTTTGGGGAAGGTAAAGTCATCTTTTATTAAACTAATCCTTCTCCTACTCAGACTAGAGACCGGTTTCTAGCCTGGGTGGTATTTCTTGTGTAAATCTGAAGTTGTCTGTGGGCTTCAAGGTCACAGGGTGACCAGACTCTTTTTCTCCTTAGAGAATGGAGAACAAAGGGACCACAGATACAATAAAAATACTTTCACACTGGTTCAGCAGCTTGCTTCCTCAGCAAGGAAGTTACTGCAGAAGAAAGCTGGGGGACACCCAGTTGCATTTTCTACAGTGGCTGCACTGTGCAAAGTAGCACACTGGGTATTCAACACTTCAGGTGCAGCTGTCCTTGAAGCAGTAGGGGCTTTTTACAGGGGCTAAAGGTGAGTTGGTAGTTAAATTTTCTGAGGAATATTAGCGTCCTCCTCTCCAACTGCCACAACCTGGGATAGAAAGCCGGTGTCATAATTTCTTTTCCCTAAAACTGCTTCTGCTGATGCTTGATTCCTCACTGCTTGCATCCTGTACCACTATTTACATGTGTACTGAGTGCTATCAAGTCAAAATAGCAGAAACGCAGATAAGAGGGCCCAGAGGAGGAGGAAGAATCTGGCCCATGGTGTTCAATTTCTGCCGCTGCCCACTGCTCCCCTTTGCACTCGAGCCAGGGGGGAGAACTTGCTCATGCAAATCTTCTCCCGGCCCCCAGCCCTACACAGTTTCTAAGGGAGTTGAAGGCACAAAGAGCTGCCTGGATCCACTCCAAAGGCTGTGAACCTTTAAACTCACTTTCAGCACAGCTTCAGCAAGCCTCATTTAAACAAAGCTCAGCTGCGGTTGGTATGGAAAACTTAGCAGTGAATAGTGCCAAATCAAGTTATCTGAGCCCCAGTGAAAGCCATCAGCTCAAAAAAGAAAGCAGTTTCAATGCTGTTCTCTCTGTACTCAAATACATTTCTCACGTCTATATGCCCTCACTTCTCACCCTGTATCCCAGTCTGGGCTCCGAAGGGCAATGAATTTGCAGAAAGGAGAGGTCAGTGCATTTGCATTGTGGAAGAAATCCTGATAGTCCAAGAAACACCTTATGCCAGTGGACAAATCAGCTGGCATTGAATGTACCCCATGGCATTTGCTGCATTCTGCATTCAACACAGGTGGATGCTGCTTCCCAGGATAATCATCCACATGCTCTGACTTGATTTGGACTATTGCAAGTGCTCTGAACAGCCAGTGGGTTTTTAAGCTTCTTTGCTGTTTCTGAAACCTTTAGTCCATGTTCGTAATCAGAAATGTAGAAAGGGAGAAATGTGGGCAGATCAGTCAACATATATATATTGTGTTATCTGAAGGGAATGATACACCACTTCAAAAATCTGTTCCAGTCTCTCAGTAAAGTTGTTTCTGGCAGGGCTGATCCAGAAACAGCTGAAGGAGGCTCTGCTTTTCAAAGGCAGGAACATTTTAAAAACCTCTCCATGACCCTGATTGGAGCAAGAGGTTGGAATAGATGACTTTCTGAGGTCCCCACCTGAGGTATCCTACGAGTCTATGAGCTGGTGGCATCCTCTTCACCTCACCTACCTGTAACTGGGAACAGTTGTATCCCAGCTGCTCTCTCAGACGGAGGGATTGTTGGCTCCCAAACCTGCCAGCTGGAGAGCCCAAACAACACAGGCACAGTGCTAGACTTCCCTTCAGCCCCCTCTCCTCTCTCTTGAACGGGTTAGCAAAGAATCATTAACTTTTTGGCTGCTGTTTCTGGAGCGCTGTTGACCCTGGACAAGCCAGTGCACTCCCTCGGGCTGGGTGGGATCCGAGCAGGGAGGAGCCGGGCCCTTTTCGGTCACAGGGCAGCCCCCGCCCCGCTCATGCTGCAGACTTAGGCGCCAGCCAAAGTTTAGTCGCAGCCAAAGCTTAGTCGCACATTTTCAGGGCAGATGGAGGCATTTGTCAGGCACTGAACTCCCAGCTCAGTGCAGACCTCAGTTCTTAGGGCATGGGCTATTTTTTATTATTTTCCACATCCAGCTTGATTTGGAAAGTTATGATGGCAAACCTCTGTCCTCCTTTCTATGGTCCATCCCAAGGCTTAGCTACCATCACATTTAAAGACAGCTACGTTTTATTTCTTCTTGCACTGATTTGTCTAGTTTTTTTTGGAGTTAGTTTCCCTCCCATCCAGGAGAGCTAAGATCTGACTACTGCTTGTGCATATAAAAATCTCAAATAACTATCTAAGACTATATTCAGACCACTCTTATCCTTTGCCAAGCAGACTGTTATCAGTGACTGTGTCCTTATAAAGTTTTGATCTGTTAAGCATTTTCATAGTTTTTGAGACCAGTCCCTTGGAGATGTGGACACCAGCAGGGAGCCCAGTGCTCCAAAACTGTTAGACCAGGGAAAAATCCAGAAGTTACATGATATGTTTACTCATGTATGTGTATATATATATATACACACACACACACATATATACATCTCAGAATCAGTTCAAGGATCTGCTGAAGTCCTTTCAGGTTGCAGCATCACATGAGGTCTGCTCTTCTCAGATTTTTCTCTTTAATCCCCAAGTCTTTCAGAGTCAAATTTCTCAGGACAAAGTCAATGCTATCCTGTCAGTATGGCTCATCTCCTTTGCTCCCAGTTATGCCCATACTAAAGCCAGATGAATCATCTCACTTCTTCAAGTAGCCTGTTCTCCACTTCCGCAGACATTGTGCCATCTGCATATTCAGTCAATCATTGTTTAAATTTCTCTTTCAGGTCACTGTCATAAAAAAAAATTCAATCCCATAGGGAAGAACCAATCTTTCTATGTCCTCTCTAGAAACTGGCATCCTTGATGGTTTCTCAGCTGGGTTGCATATGTCAAGATCTCATGTGGTACCAAGTTTTACTTACTAGTCTTACTAAAGGCCTAGTACACTATCAGTACAATTATTTTCCCTAAAAAACTAATGATTGCCACTAATTGTATTCCATCTCCTTTAATTTTGCTTATACAATTTCTTCATCAGCTATTCCTTGGCGAGACCAAGACCACTACCAGGCTATTGCATTGTTATTGACACAGCATTAACGTGTAACTCTCTCTGGAATTCCTCTGGTGTTTCAAGTTTTCTGAAATAGCAACAAGGAGTTCCTAGGATAACTCTTCTCAAAATTACAGTTTTAAATTCTCTTCTGGGAAAGATCAAAGGGGAGATATTTTCCCATTGGTATAGACTGACAGATGGCACTGATATTTTCCCAGATGCAAACCTAAACATTTGTTGAAAACTTCTGTATTTTCTTCAGCATAATTCCCAATTCCACAATTTTAATTTACTTATGCTCAGTAGGCATTGTTTTTCCTTATTAAACATTGAAATTGCAAGTCATAGAGCTGGATATGACAAAATAGGCTAGAACTATCTTCACAAAAACGCAATAGGTTGCTCTTTCCCTTGTTTTGTAATACCAGTGCCTTGCACTGGCATAGTGCTTTCTTCTTCAGAGGCTCTACAGGGATTTTGCAAGTGACTGTGCTTAGGTTCAGTGAAGCACAACTCCATCTCCTCTGCAATATGTCCAGTGTTGAACAGGGCACAGCTGTAGTAATGCAAAAGTTTCAAAAATAAATTCTTTTAGCCTTTTGAAAGCATGGGGGTGGTAGGTTTGATTTATTTTAAGCCCTACTCACTACGTTAACTCAAAGCAAGTATCTTCAGTTACTCTTAAAATTTTGTTAGGTCAAAATGCTGTTTAATTTTTCGTGACTCTAAGTGCCTGAGATTCTGAAGTTATACTTCATTAAAAAGAAATCCTTCCACTAGCACAAGGCTTTCCCTCATCACTGCAGCCAAAGAGGTGTGGATTTTCCCTGACTCTGTCTAAGAAGAGGAGCCAAACCCAGAGAGGGAGGGAGATTTGGGCACAAGTCAGCTCTCTTGGCAGACCTTGGTTTCCCTGGGAGGAAGGCTGAGGGCTCACACGGAGGCGTCATTCCAATGTACCAGCACAGCCTCTGACTGGGACCAGAGGCTTGGCACAGCAGGAGCTCCTAGATCAAGCAGACACATCCATCAACAGAATTTGCAAGCACTCAGCAAGCATGGCAAGCATATCACAGAATCATAGGATATGCTGGGTTGGAAGGGACCCATCAGGATCATTCAACTCCTGGCCCTGCACAGGACCAGCCCCAAGAGTCAAACCATGTGCTCCAGAGTATTGTTCAAATGCTTCTTGAACTCTGTCAGGCTGGTACTGTCACCACTTCCCTGGGGAGCCTGTTCCTGTGCCCAACCACCCTCTGGGTGAAGAACTTTTTACTGATATCCAACCTCCCCTGACACAACTTCATGCAGTTTCCTCGAGTCCTGTCCTTGATCCAAAGCCCTCCTTTGGATGCTCTCCAGTAGCTTAACATTTTTCTAGCATTGTGGCACCCAAAACTGCCCACAGTGTTCAAGGTGAAGCTGCCCCAGTGCAGGGCAGAGCAGGACAATCCCCTCCCTTGCCTGGCTGGTGATGCTGTGCCTGATGCCCCCCAAGACACACTTGGCCCTCCTGGCTGCCAGTGCTCTGCTGACTCAGGTTCAACTTGCCATGGACCAGTACCCCCAGGTCCCTTTCCTTGGCACAGCGCTTCTCTCCAGCTTCTCATTCTCCAGTCTATGCACACAACCAGGGTTGCCCCATTCAAGGTCCAGAATCCAGCACAACCCCTTGTAGAACTTCTTACATTTGGTGATTGCCCAGCCCTCTGATTTGTTGGGGTCTCTCTGCAGGGCCTCTCTGCCCTTGAGGGAGTCAACAGCTCCTCCCAGTTTAGTGTTGTTGGCGAACTTACTTACTATTCCTTTGAGAATTGGGCCAAGTATTTTCTTAGCACTGGCCACCATATCCAAACTGAGAATGCAAATGAAAAAATAGAAATTAAACTGTGACTTATTGCGATCTTTTCATGCAGCTGCTCTACACTGACCTCTCCTCACACATCCACTTCCCACCTCCTGTTCATGCCCTCTGATTGCACATGGGGTAACAATAACCTCCCTCTCAGGTCAAAGCCAACACAAAATCCCATCAGTGTTTCCAAGGGATGGAGAGGAGAAACAACACTGCCTTTTTCATTACATTCATTAAGTGTGTGCTCCAGTTCAGCAGACCAGAGCCCCATTTTAGATGAGCACTGCACAGTGTCAGAGTCCCAGGGCCCTCTCCTTGCCCAGGACTGATGTGCTGCTTATGGCACACAGATACATTCCAGCACTGCTGCCCATCAAGGCTCCCAGGAGAACAGTATCAAACTAAACTGCATCAAACGTTTAAGGTGTGCTCAGAAATGCACCAGATGCCTTTACATCCTTGTAAAGCCTGACTGTCTTTTATAAGAGAGAAAACAGCTTTAGTTCTGGGGTTTGGGACCAGCTTTGAGGCTTAGCTGAAATGAAAGGTAGCTGCTGTACATGGTTATGTGAACTGCCTGCACATATTGAGGTTACAGATGTTAGAGATAACTGAGGATAAAGCCTTGGATATTAACTTATAGTTGAGACTCTTTATTCAGCAACACTTCGGGTTAAGGAACTTTTCTGTTCCCCTAAAGCAATACCAGACACTGTGCTTTTCTCAGACATGCAACTGCAGTGGCTTGTCAAAACGTCACATGGGGACATCCATGTCACAGCTTACCTGTGACCCATGGGACCTGGTTTCTTTCCATTCTGTATCTAGTCCTGCTTTGGTGGGACCCCTCAGGTATGACCCCTCCCCACAGAGTTCAACAAAGTGGTGTAACTTTGAGACAATGACGTCTTCTAAGGATATGTGCATATCAGTATGGTATTTCAGCAGTTGTGTAGCTCAGAGATGCACAGAAATACTGTTTTCCCTATGTTTTCACCCCAAAGAGTTTGAGATGGCCACTTTTTATCAAGCATACAAATTCCCAATACTTCAGGAGAGTGTTTTAAGGATTTATCAAGCATGGAAGCTTCTCCTTCCTGACTGCTGCGAGACAGAAAATCAGTGTCCAGAAGATGTTTACAAGTCCCACCAGCCCTACTTGTCCTTTTGGCTTATCTCAGTTTCCTGGAGAAAGCGTGTGCTGTAGTCCCTGCAGCCCAGAGGATGAGAAGTCCCATCACCAAGGCAACAGTGTCTGCTTCATCCAGATAGATGGATTGTAGTGACATATTTGGCCTAAAAACTCAGATTGAAGCACCTTTCTGCATGAGCATGATCAGACCTCTTTAACATGCAGGACAAGGATGGCAGGGAAAAAAGGATGCTGTCTTATTGAGCATTTTTGTTATTCCTGTGTACACTAAATGCTCCACTCACCTGCTTCTCGCAGCTGCTTGGTTTTGGTTGTGGTCCATGGGTGGACACAGAGTTATGCAGACGGGGGAGAGAGCTTTTTGTGGTCAGAGGAGTCAGAGTGAGATATCCATCCCCACCCCAGGCACCCCCACACTGACCCACCCGCAGTCCTCTGGCACTTCCAGCTGTCGTGGGCAGCTGGAGGGCTATTTTTAACATGGCATTGCACTCCATATATGAAGCAGGGAAGTTTGAGCCCATGAGGCCCAAAATGAAAAAAAAAAAAATTTAAATGAGAGATAGTTTCTGCTTTGTTCTATCCCTATATTTTAATTAAAGACCTTTGATATTTTTGGTGTTTCCTTCTCCATTTCTGGAAGGCAGCTTTTTTGGTTCATATCTGTTGGCAATATTTCTAGATCACCAGTAATGAAAATAGTGAGGGGAAAATCCAGGTCAAATAAACTAGTGGCATTTAACCAGCCCTCAGAGAAAAGAGGAAGGTATGTAAAAATCAGAGAGAAACCACTGATCAGGTGTGCTTGGGGCTCCTTCTAAGCTTGCAAAACAAGTGCAACGCCAAAAGCTGACGCAAAATTGCCTTTCTTTTCACACATTTTACCCCTCCTCTTTTTACATAGCATCTTTACAAAGACCCAAGAACCACAAGCTTTTTATCGCTCGGTCACAAAATAAATGTGTCTTGGCTAGTGTGAGTTGGTGGCGTAAACAACTTCACCCCTGTAATAATTCGAGGCACAGCTCAGCCGCCTGTGAAATGAGCTTCCGCCTGCCTGGATGCTGAACCAAAGCCTTGTGGTTGGTGTACCATGGGTGTGTCAGGCACAAAACAACCGGGTCAGGAAGTGCAGAGTTAAAAGGCAAGGAGTGAAAACAGTCTGTGTGCATGTATGAGGAGGGGAGAGGGAGAGAGGGTAGTCAAGCACTTGACAATGTCACAGAGGCACTAAAAAGTTGATGGTGGGAAGATTTCCCAGTAGTCGGATTTCTCCTATATCTCAGCATTGCTTGTTGGGGTGAGGGGTGTTGTCAGGCCACACAGAATTTTAAGCAGTGTGTTGTTCATCTGGCATCAGGGAAATGGTTTGAAGCTTGGGTTTATGCTGTGAAAGAGTCCCTGTTATTCTGTGACTTTGGCAACTGGAAAACAGGTGAAGAAAAACTGCTATGGAAATTCTGGGCATAAAAGGCTTCAATCTGCATAATCTATGGGGGCTGTCTTACTCTGGTTTAATTCTGGAAATTGGAAAGTTCAGACATGCAGAGCTTGGAAATGATACCTTGAGTTCTAATAGTTGATAAAAGGTTTGGAAGAAAAAAAGTGAAGTAGAAAGAAAGGAAGCCATGAAGAGTGAGAAAGTCAACAGGTATTTGGGGAAAAGCCCACTGTGACCAGCCCTTGCCTGAACAGATGGCTGTGGATAAACACATCTGGCTGCACCCAAATTCGGGCAGTTTGAATGATCTCTATTCCAGCCTTCTTTGAGATTTAGTGTTCTAGCTCCTCAAACTGGTTACCTTATGTTCCTTTTAGTCAAGAGTGAGTGTGTGTGAGAAGGAGGGAGGACAAAAGTAGAAACAAGAAGCCCATCCAGATGCTAGTTCAGGGCATGGAAATAGGAAGACCTGGGCTCTTTCCCTGACCATGGCAGGCCCCTGGTGCAAGCCTGGCAGCAGTGGGCACAAGTGTGGCCCGTGCTTGTAGGGGTCCACAGCCCAGCATTCCCACTCACAGGGCAACAGAAAGCAGATCCACTGCAGGAGCTGGGTAGACTCACCTCTGTGAAAGCAGGTTCAAGGAGGAAGCCCTGCAGCAGCTGATTAGCATCAACGTGATGTTTACTTGAGCTTTTCCTGTAAGCAGCACCCAGTAGCTAAGGCAATGTCCACAGGGGCCTGGGTTGGGTTCCCCCAGTGCACAGTGATGCTTTTAGTTATGCCCCACTGGAAAAACTGCCTGCACTTGGTGCTGCTCTGTTGCACCGTGGTGGGGGAGCTCAGCACCCAGGCTGCTCCTGTAGCATCACTCACCAGACCCCTGCCCTGGATTTACCACCCGTGTCATGGCATTGTGTGAGCCTGCCTACAGTTAACCACAACCCATTCCACAGGGAAGAAAAGACACTCAAAATAGTCCAGTGAAATAAATGCTCAAGCCCAAAATCCCAGGTGAAATGACCACCCTGGGAAGCAAACCCCAAAACTGCCCCAAAAACTCAGACAGAGCTCTCTGAGGTAGCAGTGCACACAGGAGCTTGCAAAAGCTCCCCTTTCATCACACCAGACTGCTCCCCAGGCCAGCCCTGCCTTCCTGCCCTCGCTGTGCCCAGCCCTAGGGGAAGTGACCTGCAATGATGGGCTTTTGTGCAAGTGATCCTCTCTTCATGCTGTGTAACACCAGAGTGAAAAGCCCCCAGCCCTCCTCACTCATTGAGGAGTGCACCTATGGTTCAGGTACAGCAGCAGCTGAGCAGTATCCAGGAGGTTCCCTGGAGGAGTGTCACAGCCACCTGTGGTAGAAGAGAGAGGGATAGCCTCTCTGAGGGGTTTGGTAGGATGGCTAAAAGCTCTGTGAATATATTCAATATATTTCATTAACACAGACATTAAATTTTCAAGGATGCCTGCAGGACCTCAGGGAGATGAGATCATAAAATCTCACACACGAGCTCCACGGCTTTCTCAAATTTGTGATTAAGATCCCAGTGGCTAACAAGGCTGGCCAGCGTTCAGGCTGCATGGCACAAATGGAGCTTTGTTCACATCCTTCTCACTTCGTGGTAGCTCAGAGCAGTGGAAGAGCTCAGTTGTTAACGTGGATATTGTCTACAAGACACTGTGCTCTTTTTAGCAGTTGTTCGTGACTCTGCAGAAGTGCAGTTTGCCAGCTGAGAGTTCCTGTAAGTTTTGGAGTCCTGCTCACTGCCTTCACAACTAACGGATTTCCTTTTTTTGAGGGTCTAGGGGAAAAGAGATACTTACAGATGTAGATAGATTTGAAACCAGATAGTGTATCTGAGATCCTCCTACAAATACAGGCAAGGAGTGCCGCACTAGCAATCCCAGCACACACTTAACAAGAGAGGCTCCTTTTTTTATTGAGAGGGGTGAGAATGTTGAAAAGAATCCATATAAAAATATTCTCAAAGAAAAAGAAAGCCACAGGAGGAGCAGAGCACTCCAGCACTGCTGAGCTCAGCTTTGGAGTTGTACATGGGTAACTTTTTTTTTCTAATTTCCCCATTGAAACACAGGCCGCTCGGGAGGTCCTGATGTGCTCTGCCTCTTCTGTCACTCTGGGAAGCTTCCTGCCCACTCTATTCCTGATGCCTGTTGTGAGCCAAGGAAGAGTTAGCTTAATCAGCAACACCAGCCTCTGAGTAGTGCCAAGTTGTTGTCATTAATCACTTCAAAAATCACTGCACTGAAAATAGTACACAAGGTCAGATGTTCAAAAACTGGCATGGTTTCACTGGTGTCATTTAACCTCAGCCACTAAGCCAGACCACACCCCTAGAGAAACACTTCTTATTTGCTCTGCATATTTTTTTAAAATTTTAAATCCACTCACACAAAGCTGCTCTTCACATTTCCTAGAGGAAATAACTGCTATGAGTGGTCAATCACCTCCAGGTGAGGGCAGGCTGGACCAACAAGAACCTGTATCCCCCCAAAACACGCCTGGGGGTACTGGTCTGAGGGTTTGGTCCGAGCTTGTCTGCACAGCAGACCACCCCCTCTCCCTTGGAATGTCAGTCCAAATATTTGGCAGATGCACTTGGGGCTCATTACATTTCAGAGGCAGCATGTTCACTGCGCTCCCCCGAATGGCATTTTGTGTGTGCTGCACTTGTTTTGTATTTGCTATATTTAAGCCACAGAAATATGCGCTGGGGAGGAAAAGAGGGAAGTGGTGGCATCTTAGAGGCAGGGAGGGAACGAAAATAATTTCTCAAAGCTGCAGTCCTCTGTGCAGAATTGTGGCCCACAAGAAGGAAAGAGGAGCACGGTCTCTACACCGAGGATCTCACTGGGTCCCCCATACTGCAGTTTATCTGGAATGATTACAAGGCAGCTCTAGTGTTACACTAACATAACTAGGGTTGGAAATTGCTTGGAGGCTCTGCACTTGAGGACCCCTCTGGGTTTCTATTATGAAACTGCCATCTTAGGGACGTGCAGGAAGACAGGTGTGCAGCACTGCAGGATTCATACTTGGAATTAGATTTTTAAACTTGTCTGCAATATTTGCTTTTTTTTCCTCCACCCCAGCCTTTGCAACCTTCTTCTACCTGACCATAATTTTCCCCAAACCATGCTCATCAGCCCCACAGGTCCTCTGGTTTTCGCCATGACCTTGGGGCTCACAGAGCAGGAGGAAGGCAGGGCCTGTCTCTGTGCTACTGCTGGAGGTTGCAGCAAGGCAGGCCAAAGTCCTGGGTGCTCCTGACTTGCTCTTTCAGTCATGGAAGCTGTCACCTTTAGTGTTTGCTAACATGTCCTACAGTGTCTTGGCCCACACAATACAATCTCTCATGATCCTTTGTCCTTCCAGGCCAGTTTTCTGCTTCATAGCATGGGGTGGAGGAGAACCAGAGTGTGCTTGGGCATGTGTGAAGAAAGGTTTTCTCCTCCTCTCTGCTTTAGAGCTTTCCTAAAATTTGCCTCTCAAGTGCAGGGGGAGTATGGAAATGAAGGGTGAGGGTGAGGGTGAGGGTGCAGGGGGAGTATGGAAGGTGAGGGTGCAGGGGGAGTATGGAAGTGAACAGCAGCAGGACTTCAAGCCAGCCCATTACAGCAGCATGGATGACATTGTCCTTCAGTCATGCTCCCAAAAAGCAGGCTGGTAGTGCCATACCTGTCTCTCCAAATCTCTGATCCCTCCTACAGTTTGATCATCTCATAGTATAGCTGACTTCCAGCTGTCCAGGAAAGCAAAAAATTAGTTTCCACTTTTTCAGATCCATTAACTAGAAAACAAGAAATGATTTTCAAAAACAAGAGACAGGGAAAAAATAAGGCTAGAGCTGCAGTACTAGACGTGCCATCCACACACTTGGTGTGCACTTAAGAGCTGCTCAGCCAGCCCTGGTTGCTAAGCAGTCTGAGAAACTGGAATGTGCTGCTCCCTCCAACCCTGCATGAACATTGCCACCCAAAACCTGCCCAGAAGAGGCATCAGTGCTGATTTTGAAATAGGTTATGGGGAAAAAAATGCAATTGGTGGCTCCTTTATCCTGCTCCCTCAAGCTGTATATGTGAGGACAGGAAAGGTGCATGCTTTTGCATACACCTCCCAATCATCAGATGCTGCCAGAGGCACAGGCCATTGTGGGAAGTGTTCTTGATCTGAAGGCAGCTTTCTCAGGCCACCACAAATGCAGCAAGGTGGGACAAAGAACAGATAAAAGAAGGATTACCTCGGGAAGTGTTATCTCTTCAGTACATCAAAAGCTAAAGGTGATTGCCCTATCTGTCCCTGGCCCTCTCCCTCTGTTTCCATAGCTGTTCCTTGGCATACAAAGAGTGTCCTGACCACTGTGCCACAATCACTGCATTATGCTTCTGTCAATCCAAAGATACAGCTGTGCTGAGCATCTGGCCAGAAGTCCCAAATGGAATTGTTCCTGAATCACTGCAGAAGATCAGCACTAGTAACTTTTCCTCACAAAGTGCCCCAGAGCAGCAAGTGGAAAGACTTGCAAAAGCACCATCATGAGAAATGAGGAACTTGAGGGTGGAGCAGCAACGCAGTGATGGGAAGTAAAAGGGGGGAAATGATTGCACAGTGGTTGGGGCAGAGAAAAACAAGTGGGTATCAAACTCTTCTAGGAAGAGAGCAAGTGTTACAGGATGACAATGAATGCAAGCTGGATTTACTGGGCAAGCTCAGCTGACAGAGAAGGTTTAAGTATGGGAAAGGAGTCAATCCAAAGAGCAGCATGGGCAGGGTGCAGTAGAATTGTGGCAGCATTTTAATATGTTTAGTTGGAAAGAGTAATGGCAAACCTGCATGTGGTCAAAAAGTTAAAGTTCACATCTTGCACAGATTGATCATGGCAGGGGCAGGGTCTTGTCTTTCACCTCTCCCCTCTTCCCAAGTGATGGTTCCAGCACCTTCCATGTTCCCCACTCTCATATATGATCATTCATCTATATTATTGGACCAAGATCCTCAGGTAAGAGAATCAGGTTTGCACCCTAGTTCCCACAGAAGACTTGCCTGGGTGTGATCCCTGCTGGAGATGTCCTGTGGGATGTCCATCAGCAACACCAAGATGCCTTGTGCTTCCCTTCTGAGCATGGGAGTTACACAGAAACACAGCAAAGACAAATTACATCAGATAAAAACAAGTTTAAATTGTCTTCCTTAAAGGCCTGATCTACTTCAGACACCCTAAGTTCAAAGCTGTGGTCTGCCCAACCATCCCCCGCCTCCTTTGGCCTCTTGCTGGTCTAAACATGCTAACGAGAGACCTCCATGCAAGTTGCTGTGTGCATGGTCTGCTGAGCTTTGCCACCCACCACCAGCCCTTGCTTTCAGGTGAATGAAGTCACCCAGGCCTGAGCTAAGTCTTTGTATCTGCATAACAGACATACATCCCCACAGCAAGCAGGGATATTTCAACAATATCCCACGTATTTGGGGGGGTCCACATAGGGTCCTCCAGCACAGTATCTAATGGGGGAAAGACTGTTTCCCCTGGACCTCTGTCCAGGCTACTGAGTCGTGGTCCCCCTTTCCAGGTTTCTCTGTGTCTGCAATGGACCTGAAAGCCTCCTGCTCTCTTGATTTAGGGGATTCAGTGAGCTGGATTCCACGTGGGATTCAGGGGATTCAGTGTGGCAATGGGAAAAGTGAAGTACTTCTCAATATATCCACCCCCCAGAGTGATGTGCAACGGATGCATATCAGCCAGAAAATCCTGCTCAGCCCTTTCCAGAAGCTTTCTGAGTGCTGGGAGGAGCTGAGTATTTAGATATTCTCAGACTCAGACTATAATCTCTTCTCTGATAATCCTGATTTGCTCTTTGGCCTGGAAGCAAAGGCTAATAGAAAGCAAAGTGCTTTGGCAAAGCTCAGCAGGTAATTTAGTAGCTCTGGTTTGGTTGTCTCAAATATAATGTGGGGTTACCATAGCTGAGAATTAGTGTTTGTGAAGGTGCACTGGAGCTGTCACAGAGATAGACACCATAATTGTCAATTACTGCTTTGAAAAGGTCACTGGTTTCTGGAGACAAAGCTAAAATCAGCTGTTGTCACTTAGAAATTTCACTGGGGACACTCATGATGACCTATTTTTAACATAACAGAAGATTACGCTGCAATACCGTGAATAATTTATAGGCGTAGTAGCATGATCACAGCCACAGTACAATGGCAGCTTCAGTTCCTGCCTGGTGATGGAGGGAGACAGAGCTCTCTGGTAATTTCCACTGAATTAGCAAAACAAGACACACGTGGAATGGCTGTCCCCAGCCTTTCAAAGGCATGTGTGTCAGGATGAATACATGTCCAGAAGGAGTAAGTGGGGCAAAGATTTTATCTAGAGCATCCATAAACCTACTCAGTCTCCCAGCTATTTCAACCAGCATTGGAGGCAGAGAAGAGGGAGTGTGTATAAGGCTTGGTGTGATGGAGAGGAAGAGAGTAGCTTTCTGCATTTGCTATGCTAAACTATATTGAGAAACCAAGAGAAACAGCTCCTACATCCCTATCACATGTATTTGCATAGGATAGAGGATATTTCCTTGAAAGAGGAGGCTGCAATATTAATGAGGAAATTTGCATCTGCAACCTTAAGTTCAAAAAAAAATCTTCTGCGAGATAAGATCAATACCAGAGGGAATTGGTAACAATTGTCCAGAACTGTAGGAGGCTCCAGGTTGAAGATGTTGCAATTAGTCTTTGGCACTGAAAACCTTTAACAAATTAACCAGGCTTCCACAGTGAGAGCTGCCACCCCCTAAAAGGCTGAAATGGACTCAAACACATATTAAGTGTGCATGATGAGACATTTATAGCTTTCAGCATTGCCACAAATATTTCCTCTCCTCTTTCCCTGGCATTCCATAGCCCAAAGCGCACAGCTGCTTTTTCCAGAAAGCGACTCCTCCGCCTTTGCCTCAGAGTTCACATCCTATGTGACACACATGAAATGGGGCAATAGTTGATTCTGTCAGAGATGTAGAAAGGTCACCCTTAAAATTTTGCCTTGGAGCTACAGCAGTGACACTGTGCTGGCAACAGCCCCTCCATTTTTTTCTAGTGGGGAAATGGGTGCCTCTGGAAATATCACAGCCACGATTGCTGTAGAGCTCATCTGAACTCAGAAAATTTGGAAACAGCCAGTGGATACCAGAGGTCTGCACACCAGTGTGAAGAGCATCCTTTTCTGCTTTTACTAAATCTGGAGTAATTTTCTCTCATTTCTACTTTCTAAGGCTACAGGGTTTATTTTCAGCATACAATATAAATAACTCATGTTCATTATTCCTGCTGAAAATTACTTAAGATGATCGGTCATCTGGAATTGGCAGCTTGGATTTTTTTATTCAGGGACAGTTTTGGGGGTTGTTTTACATGCACGATGCTCTGTAAAAAGCTAACTCTGTCTTCCTTGTAATTTGCTTAAGTTCTTCTTAAGCAATATCATCCTCTGTGTGACAGGTCAGTGTATTCAATGGAGAACATTTGCATTTGAAGTGGTGAGTCTACCTATCCTGACCCAAATGGGGAAAGATACAGGGATATGGGGAGGGTATCAGCATTGACTTCTCAAGCCCCCTTCCAAATTGTGTCTATTTACCATTGCCCTAGATCTGCCAGGGATTCCCTCTGTCCCTCACTCCCTCTCCTCTCTCCCCCAAAAAGAAGCACTTGCAGCTGTTTAAGAGGCACAAGGGAGAGCTTGTTGAAGGACCCCACAACAGCTTTCAATGCTGGCAGAGGAACAGCAAATCGTATAGAAAATACAACATGCATGTTTGGTATTTCTGTTGGTTGATGTATGAAAGTCCAGTATGAAAAGAAAAAAAGTCACAGAAGAGAATTGAAGAAGTCCTAAGAGTAGCAAGGAATATATGCAAAATTCATATCTCTCTAGAGAGATATATTGATAGTGAATAGGACTATACGTTTTAGAAAGAAGACTAAATTGGAAGAAAATATCTCTCAGTCTCTGGCAAAATACGGTATCCCTGCCTTTTTTTCTTGGGTAACAGGAAAGATGCTTAAAGGAAGGTCCATTCATTGCAGTATGCTTTCATTTATATTCAGCCCGCCCCATATCCAAATTTAGAGCTTTCATACACACTGCTGAAGGCAGCGGACGCTGCAGCGAGCGGTCCACGGGCAACGGGGAAGGCAAGCGGCGGGCGGCATTCCAGGCAGGAAGGGTCAGAGGGGATCTGCAGATGTTCCGTCTTTGGGACAAACGGCCTGAGAGGCCAGAAGCACCGAACGGAAAAACGGAAGAGCCGCACCGCCGCCT